>PPHD01027774.1:0-11076 GCA_002909625.1 Bambusicola thoracicus
CTGATGCTTGTAAACTGTTCCTTTTGTTCATGTCAGCATGCCAGTTTTAATCTCACCTTCAACAGTATCTTTGCTTTAGGGACACCCTTACTGAAAGGTACAAAGTTGACTAATTAAAAAAACAAACACCTAGTAATAAACCCATCTAGAGAGAGTGATCTGCTGAAGTGTGGGCTTGTTTACTGCAATTTGCAGATAATTGTTTAAGATACCACTGAATTACTGAAATCGTTGTCGGTGGAGCTTGTTCAAATGCAATGTCTTTGTGAGTTTTTATTGGTTGCGTATATTTTAGGTTGAAATTGACATAGCTGTTGAAAAGCATTTCAGAATTTATTTATTTAATCTTAGAGGCAGAATTTTTTGCTTATTGTATGTTGAGGTCCGTTAGTAGCTCCAGACTCTCCTCAGTTTAAAGCAAACAAATCTGACATATTTCATGAAAGAGAAGGATCCAGGATCCATTCTTTTTGATTTGATTACGTGAGTTTTCACTTCTGGTCCGATTTCCATAAATTTAGCTGAAGATCAGAGTAAGACATCTGACTGACACTAAATACACTGGTTTTCAGAGTCTGAATAAATCAACTACCCATCTACTAGAGTTTCTCGTAGTTCCAACAACCTTATGTAGTGACCCATGAAAACAGTATAAACTACCAGGGTGGGAATATTTGCCTCTGAAGTTCCCTGATTTTTAGTTAGTAGGAGTTATATCACATTCTCTGAATGATGATTCTCACTCAGAGGAAAATATACATGCTGAGGCAGGATGGTGTGGGATTTTCTTTGTTTTGTTTCTATTTATTTCCCTGTTATGTCAGTGCTTGCTGTTTGACTGTATAACTTACTGAAGCAGAGAAATTGCATCAGTGCACTCTGTTGTCTTTGGGGAGAAGGAAGTTGAACTAGGGTAGTCCAGAAGTGTGGGTAAACCAGACAGATAGTACAGTGTAACTGTGATATGGACACCTCGCATCTTCTGTACTGTTGTATGTCACCTCTGAAAAAGTCATTGGTTATGCTTCTAATGAATTTTTATAACGTTTGTTACGTATTTACACTGCTATATTCCTTCTCTGTAGAGCAAATCCACATCTGAAATTTCAGAGTCTGAGCCAAAGAAATTTGATAGTACTGGATACGATAAAGATTTAGTAGAAGCTTTGGAAAGAGATATAATTTCTCAAAATCCCAACATTCGATGGTAAGTTAGAATACTGCTGCCAGATCTTAATTGTTGTTTCTTTTTCCTCTTTATGATATGATAGAATAAGCTAAATACTTAATTCTTTACATATAAAAAGCGCATACAACCTTTCCTTACTCATTCAGCTCACAGTCAGTCAGCTAAGCCTCTTGGGTAGTTGAATATTTTTAGAACTTTTTAGTAACCCGTGCAAAGCTTCTCCATCTCTTCTAAGAGTCCTGAAACTAATGTAGGGGATAATATTTTACAGTGTTATAGATTCATTTTTAAAAACCCGTTTTGCTACCCAGGGGCATACCAAGAAAGAAAAACAATTTATAAAGAAATTAAGTCAATATAGGAACTCTTTGAGGTCTCACTGGATGTGATGTGACTTCCAGTATAAAATATAACCACGTGTCATCGCCTTTACATAAATGTGTTAATTATTAAACCTTAAACAAAGGTTGTTTTGTGTTCCGAATGTTTCCAAGCTGAGGTGATTTTTGTGGGGATTAAGTGAGCAAAAATCTGGCAAATAAAGGAGGCTTAAAAAAGCCTGAACACTCCCACAAACCTGAAGAACTGTGTACGCATAGGACAACTGAGATATCTTTCAGTTCAGTGTGTGACTATATCATAGTACTTGTATACTGAATCTTAAATTACAGCTTCAGATTTGAAACTAATTTTCCACCTGTGTGTGTTTTGTAACCAAAATGTTACTTGGACGTATGCTGATGAGTGGAATGCCCTTAGAGTTATCCTCAAGAAAAAAACGCTAGCCTGTAAGATTTTTAAGAACTAATACACTTGTAACTTTGAAAAAGAATTAAACATTTTTATTCGTCTCTATTTACTAGCCTTTAGTAGCTGGTTTTCTTATTGATAGAAGATGATATTTAAGTTTAAGAATCAGGCAACCTGTCAGCAAAACAGGAAAGCATAATTTGACTTATGTAAGTTTACCCCAAATGCCTTATTCTGCTTATTCTTTCTGTGAATAAGAGTAGCGATGTTATAGTGAAATAGTCAATGTCTGCTTTTTGTTGCAACCATCTGGAGTCTGTCAACTGGTTCTTGGCAGTAGTCATAGGGTTTTGCCACTAGAACTTCATTAAATCATTAAACTCATATAATGATTCTTCCATAATTCAGGCAAATAACTGAGTTCAGTTGCACATCAATTTGAACTGTGGGCTGATTCTTTTGCAGCCTGTCTGAATCTGTGAAACAACTTTCTCTTTCTTGTCAGGGATGACATTGCTGATTTAGTAGAAGCTAAAAAACTGCTCAAGGAAGCTGTAGTTTTACCAATGTGGATGCCGGAGTTTTTTAAGGGAATTAGAAGACCATGGAAGGTATGAAAAAATCTGATCCTGTGATCATAAGTAGGATTCTGGGATTGGATCTTGGAGCAACAAGAAATTACAGGTGTCTTACAGTTTATATAAATTCTTTCCGCTTTTTAATAATAAAATTATGGCAAATAATACTAACAAAATAACGGTGTCAGATAATTACTATCTTCAGCTATTTATTGCCAGTAAGCAGTAATAATTACTTACCTTTGAGTAACTTTTCAATAGAAAGTTTACATCTGGCATTCCTATTATTGTACTATCAATCAAAATGTGAAATTCTCTGTTTTGATTCTTGTCCTAACTGTGATTCTTTTTCTTACTTTAATAGGGTGTGCTGATGGTTGGACCTCCCGGTACTGGAAAGACCCTTCTGGCAAAAGCTGTAGCAACTGAATGCAAGACTACCTTTTTCAATGTTTCTTCTTCCACACTTACCTCAAAATACAGGGGAGAATCTGAGAAACTTGTTCGTTTGCTCTTTGAAATGGTGATTTCAGTTTCTTAACATAAATAGTGAAATGATGAAACAGAAATACTCCTGAAATAGTAAAACCTTGGCAAGTTTTAGAATTCATAGCATGTGTATAAAAAAAGAACAAAAACAAACAAACAAAAAAACAGCTCTCCAAACTTCTGATGCTTTGAAACCTTATGAATTGGCTATGTACATTGAAAATCTAGTTGTTAGTGTACAGCTTCTTAACTGAAAAAAATGGATCATTTTCAGGGTTAACTTACTGTGGTAGAGAGTAGCTATCTATGAGCTGATGAGTACTGTAGAACAAACCTGAAGGTAAATCTGGAAATTGAATATAATTATTTTCTGGATGGGAACCCTACTTAGGCTATGCATGTTTTGTTGTGGGTGGCTATTTTGTTGTTGTACTTTAAAATAAGAAGGCATTCAAACTGTATGAAATATGTAGTTGGCTTCAGAGCTCGTAACGCTTGGAACACGTACTATTTTCTGTGTGTTACCAGACTTGCATGCAGTGTTTGCCAAGGGTGCCCAGTAATGAAAGGGCCAGCAGTAGTCAGGAAAGATAATATTTTGCAATACAGTGTGACCATATTAAATAAGTTAATATAATGACCATCAGTCAGAAATGAGTGTACGCAAGGGAATATAGTGTAACTGCTGTAGGACGGTGACTTTACTATCAGAAACTCTTGTTTAACTTCTTTCACTCTCAGAAAGGTGAAGGTTATTTTGTAGTTGACCTGTCTCTTGGACAGGTTCCATGTCATGGTGTTTTAGGACTAATGGTACGCCTAACTTTATCCAAGTTCTTATTCAAGCATTCTGTGACATCTTTCACAAAATTAGAAATTATATATATTTAACCTTATTAAATGTTTGTTGTAGCTCTAGAATTATGACTGCCAATATCTACTCTGCTCAGATGTCATTAGTGGATACACAGCTTCATGACTGTGTGCAGTGGTCAGAGGCAGAAGGTTGGGTATTGTTTGATACTAAGCAGCTGATTAATTGGGATAAATGTTTCATTACTGTAGTCTGACTATGCTGCTGTTTCTTAAATGTGAGTAGGCTGCAATTTCACTTTCTCCTTTATCTTTCATTTTCTGTAGGCTCGATTTTATGCCCCGTCAACCATATTTATTGATGAAATAGACTCCATCTGTAGTCGCCGGGGAACTTCCGAAGAGCATGAGGCTAGTCGACGTGTGAAAGCAGAGCTGCTAGTTCAGATGGATGGTAAATAACCTGATCCCTCAGGGCTGGAGGAAACTTCAAGGAGGAAGATAAATAAATCCAAACTTCTTTCTTCAGAAGCGATTTATTTGAAAGGCTTACATAAAATTGGAGTAAAAACATACCAATACACCATTCCAGCTTGCCAGTATGGAAGAAAGAAAATAATAATCTATTATGTAACTGTCTTTTGTTATCTGAGCAGACATTAACCCACAATAAAAAAGATTCAGTAGAGAATACAAGATTTCAAGGCTGCAGAGAGAAGAAAGTATCTTCCTCATATATCAGTGTAGCAGCCAGGATGGCATTTGAGTTGTTAACTAGAATACTGTCTGCTTTTTACTTGGTTTTGGAGAAGTGGTTCAAAATAACTTGTCACCTGTTTCAATTTAAACTTCAACAAAGATAGTCATTACACTTACCTTCTTTGGGATCTCTCTCTCTTTTTTTTCAGGCATTCAGATTTTCAGGCGTACTAGGTACCATGGCTATTCCACAGCACAAGTCAAAACAGTAATCACAGAGCCTAGCCAATTTAATGAAATAAAACTTAGTAATTTAGCAGCAGTTTCATAGTGCTTTGGAGATTGAAGTGATTTCTCTGTCTCGAAGAAATTGTGATTTAGTTAAGCAAATCTGAATATTCACTTCAGCAGCAGTTTGTAAGAATCCACCCAAGTATGTAAAACATTTGGCCTGAATTCAGAAGTGAAGAAACTTTTGTAAGGGATTAACGCTGGTTTAGCATGGCTGTTAGTGAATGCTGTTGAGCTGAGGTGATTCTGGTGCTTAGCTGGTTTGTTTTCATGGCTGCTCCCTTTTTCCCTGCAGTCATTACATGACATTGGTGTGAAAATGCCAAATGCTATAATGGGAAATGGGAATAACTAGTGTAAAAGTGTTATAGATGTGGAAGAGAGGAACTTCCTGACCCCATACAGCCGAAGTCATTGCTTCTAACTAAACTTTGTCCCCATTTTTACTTACAGTGTGACAGATAAGAATTGGAATTTTATTGCACGATATCCTTTCTATTGCACTTGGTCTGCTGCTTTAATATTATAGAATTGTGGATATTGTTTTCTCTATGTGTCAAACTTAATATAAGCATATGTGCATTTTACTTCTCCTTTTCCCCAATGCAGGTGTTGGAGGAGCCACTGAAAATGATGATCCTTCTAAAATGGTCATGGTACTTGCAGCTACTAATTTTCCCTGGGATATTGATGAAGCCCTAAGAAGGAGGCTAGAAAAGAGAATTTACATTCCTTTACCATCAGGTATAAAGATTTGAGGAGAGGAGGGGCTGAAAAGACTGAAATCAAAGCTGTGTCGATCTTTTGTTTTGATCACTTGATGATTTATTTAAACAAACAAACTTGTTGATACACGTATGTAAATTTATTTATGAATTCAGAATCGGGTTAAATCTAGGCGTTGAATATTGTTACTTAAATAGCAAGTACAGTATCCTTTGGTCATCCTTCCTCCTTAGATCTCTCCCGTTTACTATTTGTATTCAGAAAACAGGTTGTATAGCCTTGATTTCTGTTCTTTAATTAGCAAAAGGTAGAGAGGAACTCCTAAGAATAAATCTGCGGGAGCTGGAACTGGCTGATGATGTTGACCTTGCAAATATAGCTGAGAAAATGGAGGGTTATTCAGGTGCAGACATTACCAACGTATGCAGGTATGTCAACATTGCATCATTTGTGTTACCACTGCTACAAACTCTGAGAAAGCTGTTTTTAAAGTAACAAAACTAACTTCAGTTGTTGGATAAGAGCAGATTGTAACTTGTTTTCTACATACAGCTAAAAGGTGAAATGCTACGTTAATCTTTGTGTATATTTGGTATTTTCATAAGATAATAATGAAGAGCAGTTGCAACATAGTATGATTTAGGTAAAACTCCACATTCCTTTATGTATGCAGAATTCCTTGTGTGGGGAATATCCACAGGATGATAGATTTCAACCCTGCAGGATTACAGTCATTTCACCGAGGTCATAAAAACGGATATTCCGTTGAAGAAGTAATAGATAATAGAAGCTGAGCAGCCCAGAACTGGGTATACCACTCCAGGTTTGGCCTCACCAGTGCTGAGAAGAGGGGAACGGTCATCTCTCTTGACCTGCTGACAATGCTTTGCCTAATGCAACCAAGAATCCTGTTAGCATTCTTATCATTTAAATACCTTCTAAGCCTTCCCCCAGTTATCCCTTTCCCCTTCCTGCAGAGATGACAAACTACGGAACCAGCAGCTAGTGACAAAAAACTGAAACTGGTCCATATGCTTTTGTCATCTAATAGGCACCTGTATAACTATGCTTTCAGGATTTGGAGGTAGCACTAAAGAGTAGCATTGAAAGCCCTGGACCTCCAGTTGTGTGCTAACACAACTGTTGTGGGGCTGTACTTTGAGCAGGCTAAGAGAACTACCTGTTCCAGGTTAAAAATGTCTCATCATTCTCCTCAAAAACAGATTCACTTCTTAATACAGCTCTGCAAGTGTTTGTCAGTGCAAATAATAGGACAGTATGTCATGCTGCAGGAGTCTCTGTGACCTGTAGGCAAAGCTGACACCAAAGGCTCTCTCAGGAGGGTTACTGAAGAGTTTGGAGGCTTGGTATTATTTCCAGAAGAATCCTTGCACAGCGTCTGGGAAAAGAATGCATAAGGTGCTCTGAATGAGTATGGTACAGATTTGTGTCGTGTGGATGTAAGAGTTGAATTTGTGGTGATGTTCTGCTGGGTTTTGGCATTGGTTGTACTTTGAAGGAAGTCTGTACTAATAGAGGTTTGTGTGTAACACAAGACTCTATTTAGCCTGTTACTATGAGTGGTTTAGCTGCAGTTTGCTTTTTCTGTTACCTGTTTGCTTTTCCAGATACAGTGTTATTTCTAATTCATACTGCACTGAATACTAATAGAGTTGTTGAAAATCATTACAAAATTTGTGACTCCTAATTATACTGTTGCTTTTTAGTTTTAATCAAAGGTCATGTAGACAAATAGTACAGGAAAACAAACACAGGAATGTCCAGGCCTTTCATTTGTGGTGATCTCCTTAGGATGACTGAGGTGACAGCAACTAGAAATCCAGAGAAGCTGGAGGCTGGATGTGTGTGATTGGAAATTAATAAGGAAATACTCAAATTAGTCTGTGTGTTTACACTTTGTTGTTGGCATCAGGGAAAAAGGATTTTTAGACATGATTGCTTCGTTTACGTTGAGACAGAAGACGTATGGATGATTTAACAGGGCTTTTATATTGTTCAGACACAGTATACAAATGCGGGTAAAGTTCAAACTTCAGGAACGTAAGTTCTTGCTAGCGATATAAGCCAAACTTAGGAAAAAGTGAACCAGGAACTCTGGCTTGCTCAAATTGTTCTTCTACCCTAAAGAACTTAAAGTAAAATCCACTGTTTTCTGAGCCGGAGTGAAAAGTAGTCAGAGCTATCCAGGGCAGTTCCTAACAGAGTTAAGACAGAACTTCATTTAAAATTAAAATAAGGAAAAAGAGAAACAGCAAACATATTCAGGAAATGTGAAATTGCTTCTAAATTCTGTATTGGGTATCAGTTGGAACAGAGTTGGAATTGTTTTGCTGAGCAAAGTGAATCTTTGGAATGGAACAGACTCTCGCTGCATATTCTGATGGGTGGTTTCCTATTTTTTTGAGGATAGCTTTGGTGCTTCTCCAACCACTAAGAGTGTGTTTGAGAAAGTGCTAAGAGTTGGAGTTAGAATGACTGTCAGAAAAATGACTTTATGTGAGAAAGTAGTGGCAGCTGCACTGGAGGTAAATCGTATGCACAGTGTCGTCCCCCCCCTTCTCCTTTGCACGCTGTAAGGCTGGCTTGTAGTTCATAAATGATGACTTAACAGCAAAGCATGGTGACATTTAACTAAGATGGAATTTAACAAGGCAGCTCTTTGTTGTTGCTTCTGCTCTAAAGTTCTAGTCATTGTATTATTCATGAGCTTGATAAATAATTCTTCGCAATTAGAATGCAGAAGTCTGTCAGTTACGGTTTCCTTTGGGGGGACGAAATTGAAACAGAAAATGCTGTTACCATCTTTCAAAATCCTTCTAAAATGCCTTGTAAGATTTTTTTCTTCCTGGATCCTGACCTGCTACTATGATATGATACTGTTGTGATATCACCTGAATTACCCTTCCTTCTTTTTTTGACTGCTAGACAAAATTAACAGTGTTTACTTTTTAAAATAAGCTTTATAACAAGAAATTAGCAAGAACTGTAGTCTTTCAGCATTATCCATTTATGAAAACATTCAGCTCATCATCTGCTACTTCTTGTATTTGTGTTGGAAATTCACATGCAGTCAATGCAGTACAAAAACATTGAGGCCAGAAGTTAGAAGAGCTAAAGGCTGAGATGTTTTGTTTTGAAAGTGTATCATAGACCTCTCTTTGTTTGAAGCAAACCTATGTGGACCAGGAAACATTCAAAACTACCCAGCTATCTCTTTTGTACATGGTAGTAGTGAAGCATTCTTTCACCTCGTTCCTGTTTAAAAATGCTGTATGCAGCGGCTGCATTGTAGGCATGCAGTTGCCTTAGGTAAATCAGTTAATCTTTACCTCTTCTGCCTAGCCTGTATATTTAGTATAACAGCTATTGGAAGATCCAGCAATAAGTCAATGTTTGAAAAATACAGATGGCATAGTATTGCAGGTTGTCCAAGCATTAAGAGAGCTTCCTATAAAAGTTTAGAATTATTTCTATCTTTTTTTGAATGTGACAGCTTAACTGGAATGTTTGAGCAAGTGAACTCATCATCCTTTACTGGATAACTTCTTTCTTCTTTTCTTTCTTTTTCCTCCCCTCTTCCTCTACCTAATAGAGATGCGTCGTTGATGGCTATGAGAAGGCGCATTGAAGGCTTGACGCCAGAAGAGATAAGAAATCTTTCTCGAGATGAAATGCACATGCCAACAACTATGGAAGACTTTGAAATAGCTTTAAAGAAGGTTTCTAAGTCTGTATCTGTTGCGGACATTGAGAAATACGAGAAATGGATAGTTGAATTTGGGTCATGCTGAGTTGTCTTATCTTGAAGTCATCTTACGTATTAAAACAGCTTCAGAAGTAATGTCAGTGCGTTGCGTGCTCTTTTTAACTTTTGTAATTTAAGAGCAACAGATATCTAAATAAATATTTTTTTTTAAATGCAAATTCTCTCGAGCTTTCTTTGAACTTGCTCAAAAGTTACCTGTTCTTTCTCAAATGTGAAAGCCATTGATGGGATCTGCTTTGATCTTCAAGGTTTGAAAATATGGGTAGAATTTAATAGCAGAACTTGTGCAGCAGAGTACTCTTGGCAAGAAAAAACAAACAGAAACTAAAGAACACCACAACTGTTATCTTGAAAACAAACAAAAAAAGAACACCCAACAATTTGAACCCATGGAATGAGTGATGGATACTGAAAACTAGAAAACAGGATAAACAAACACAGTTATGTGGATGGTTTATGGATGAAGAATTAAATGATTTCTAAGCTATAAATACAGAGCCTGTACAAAGATTGAGATTTAAAACAGCAGCCCTCAGCGCTCCTAGTCCTTAATTCAGATATTAAGTAAATACTAAAATACATCCAGTTAGCATAAACTAACTCTGTACAGCCAGCATTGGTGCAGTCGTGTGTAGTCTCCTTGTAAGTCTGAGGGAAAATGAAAGCTTTCTTGGTGTTACTTCTGAAATGTTTTCCTTCCTTCACTGTCCAGTACTGTGAGTTTAAAAACTGGTGCATTCACTGCACATTCATTCTGCTAACACTGTTCTGATAAGCCAGAACAGTTCTGATATCTTTGTACCCAGATGACTTCTGCTTATAATCTTGGTTTTACAATTTTAGAATCTGAGTCTCTTTTTGAGAGAGTTCTCTTTTTTGCAGAAGTTGCCAAGTAGACTGTAGAAGCAGATCTATGAGAATGGTTCGACCATGACCATTCAGGATATAATTTTAGATTTTGCTCAGTAGTGATCATCGCTACTGTCCATCTCCTTCAAAATGTGTGTTATTTTGGAAACATCTCTTTTTTCCAGCTTGTCTCAGAGCAGATGGCTGCAGTTCTGCTTGCAGCTGAGCTTCGTGATATCCCATGAGTCCAGTGTGTCTGGGCTCGTTTCAGCTTCTAGGTGCCCACCATACAAAGCCAGCTGTGGAACTCCTGCGAATGACTTATCACATGCTGCAAGGGAGATGAAAGGACATGTGATAATGAAAAGTGGTGGTCTTTGTGGAAGGCAAATGGGTCCCAAGTACATGATCCTATAAATGCCATTATCAT
Organism: Bambusicola thoracicus; assembly: GCA_002909625.1. Taxonomy (NCBI): domain Eukaryota; kingdom Metazoa; phylum Chordata; class Aves; order Galliformes; family Phasianidae; genus Bambusicola; species Bambusicola thoracicus. Next base: position 10,602 of record PPHD01027774.1, read on the forward strand.
GAAAATCTTGTTAATATACTTAATTCATCCCTATGTCATGAGTGACAGACACTATTTATTTTTTTTTTTGTCTTAAGTGGCACTTTGAGCAGCGTCAGCGATCGCGTGTTGTAGTAAGACATTGAGATGCATGTCTTGCTAACAGTTTCTGAATTCCATGGTGCATATAGCATGATGAATCCAGAAACGAAGGGAAGAAGTTGAGGTAAGCTGCAGTGTTTTGGAGTAGGTTCTCTTAATGCTTATTCCTGTCTGTGTGTGAGAATGAAGATGTAGCTGTCAGTTGTGTTGCAGGAAGAGATTTCTTCTTGGAAATCAGTTGGTTGCAAGCAAACCAAATTACTCAGTCTCATCTGAGTTAAAAGAGGGAAAATTTTAAGCTTCAATCCTTGGAAGCAATCCAGTAAAGGGCCACTTCAACTTAAATGTGATAATTAATTAAACTGTAAGATATTTTGGGAACTTCTAAAGTAAA
>PPHD01027775.1:0-11076 GCA_002909625.1 Bambusicola thoracicus
ATTTATTTATATATATTTATTGTAATTTATAAAATGCAGAACTTTTCTATACGTGCCTGGAAGGGCGGAAGCAGATACATATTCAGTTCTTTTTAAATAACTGGCGAAATTAGCTTTAATTAAAAGCACTTAGAGCAAATGTATTTCAGAGTCTGGGTTCCCCCATAACTTGATGAGACAAAGTGGCTGCCAAGTGCACGTTGCTGGAGTACCTGAAATTTTAATTCCAGCAGGCTACTCTGGTGCAGCTGTCCATCAGGCTTGCAAGCAAGAGAACAGCACTCAGCTTCATATCTGACAAATGTCTCATTTGTGTGTTAATGTTGAGTTGTGATTTCCAGGGAAGGCTTTCAGTGTGTTGTAAAGGGCCTTACTGGCAGATTGCAGCTAAATTGATGCTCGCCTCACTAAATATTTACCCTACACATCCCACTTAATATGTCCAAAACCAGGCACACTGTGAAATCCTCAAACCTGATTCTGTGCTTGTGGAAGCCAGGAAGCTGCTAATGTCAGCATGGAGCAAAGCTCAGCACTGTGTGAGCCCCCAGCGCCCACCACTGCTCCTCCGGCCCTCCCTATGTCTCCTTACACAAAAGGGAGCCCCAGCACCGGGGCAGTGCTGCAGTTGCCCCCCATTTTACCTGCTGCCCATTCTCCTGCAGGGCTGCTCGTGGCCCAGAGGGGTGGTGGGGGAGTCTGAGCTGGGCTCCCAGCTTGGGTCAGCTCACTCCTGGACAGTGCTGGGGGCAGGGTGCACTCCATATCACAGCCGTGAAGGTGTCCCGTGCATCTTTGCCTGTTCCTTGCTATGTAGTTTACTATTGGGAAAGCAGTTTTGGGTTAGGACAGCCAGAGTAACACATTTGTGCCCTTTTCCTGACTCAGATACGTGTCATGTCTAAAGGCAGTTTGGTGGCAGAGGGGTAGATAGGAGACCTCACAGCTCACCTGTTTGTTTGTTTGTTTGTTTTTCCCAAGCTTGTTCTCCTGATGAGTTCCAGTGCAGTAACAAGACGTGCATCTCCGTCAACTTTGTGTGTGATGGTTACAACAACTGTGGTGATGGCAGTGATGAAAGGAAATGCTCCCCTCTGACCTGCAGCCCCAATGAGTTCCAGTGCAACAACAGCGTGTGCATCCCACAGCTGTGGGTCTGTGACAACCAGGCAGACTGTGAGGACCATTCGGATGAGTCCATAGAGAGGTGTGGCTACGATGCCAAGGCCTTCAACACCTGTGCTGCTCACGAGTTCCAGTGTGGCAATGGCGAATGCATCCTCCTTAACTGGAAGTGTGATGGGGACGAAGACTGCAAGGACAAGTCTGACGAGCAGGACTGCCGTGAGTGTGGGCAGGGCTGGGGATTCTCCTTTGGTGGGGAGGGCAGCCCCTTTGGGCTGTGTTTTCAGACAGGGCTTCGTTGCAGGTTGTCTGTGCAGCACCTGTCTGCCAAGGAGCGTTTGTGTCCCAAGGCATGGCCGGGTGCTCAGCCCAGCAGCATTTGGTGTATTCCAGACTATATTGTTGTTCTGTCAGGATTCAGAGAGGGGCTGCGAGAGCTGTTGAATGGCACCGTGCCTCAGAGAAGATCTGTTTCACTAGAAATGGAAGAAATGGGAAACATTTTTAAAGCCCTGGGGCTGCGTGGTGGGGTCACAGCCCTGCAGGTTAGAAGCCACGGTGCTAAAGGGAATGTATGATCAGCAGAAAAAGAAATAATTAATTTTTTACCTCTGAAGTTGGAGTATACCGAGCAAGGCAGCACCTCTGAATAATCCAGCTTGAAACGCACTTTGAGCTTGGCTGTTACAGGCACAGAGCTAATAAATAATGGATTTCTTTTCAGCTGGCTTGATGCATTTAACATGGTGTTGTTGGTGTGCACGGTGTTTTGAATGCTTCATCCAGGTTTAGCCACTAAACTGTTAAAGCCGGTCACTTATCTGAGGAGGGAGATGGCAAGAAAATAAGAGCAAAACGTTTTGCTAAAATATTCATTATCACAAGATTGGAATAAAATAAAATATTTACGTAGCTGCATATATTTAGCAGCTCTGACATCGGAGCACCTCTGGGAGGAAGGCAGCAACCAGCTGCAGGAAGCAGACATTTTTACAAAGGTGTGTGAAAATATCCACCTTTCCAGCACCATCTTTCCATAACCAGCACAGCGCTGAGTCTCAGCCGGTGACCTCGGAGCAGCTTGCATGGGAGAGCCCTTCAAGGAGGAGAACCATCAGATACTCCCCAAGGCAGAGATGCAAATTTAGTGATTCCTTTAGCAAGAGGAGGAGGCAGTAAGGCCTGACAGACTCCAGCAGGTGCCCAGCTGAGCTGGGTCTGCCGAGACAGGGCACAGGAGGAGCAGGGTAGTGACAGCAGCCCTGCTACAGAGCAGCTTCACCACGTAACACCTCCAGGTTCCCCAGGAATGCCTCCATGAGGCAGAGGACACAGCCGGACAGGGCTGCAGCACAGCACGGTGCTGACAACCAGTGGAGGAAAGAGGAAATGTGGCTGAAGAGGGAAGAAGTCTTGAGACCATTATATCTCTGACCAGGGGAGATTCAGTGCCTGAGGGGCTTTTTTCCTGCTAACTCTCAGTGTGGCACATTATGCAGCCTATCTACCCAGGAGGAACAGATGTGTGCTGCTTCTGCTGCTCTCAATCCAGGAAGCCAAGAAATGGTGGGACTCCAGAGCCCCGTGTTTTAGTTCCTGACGTGCTCCTTTGAATAGGGTTGTCTGCTTTGCACCTGTGCAAGTTTGGGATTTTGTGCCACTGAGCTGCACAGCCCTGTCAGTGCTTGCACTGCAGGTGGGAGATCTCCGGGTCAGCAGCCAGCAGAGAGAATCCATGGCACTGAATGCAAATACAGCCCGTGAGTCTGCTGGGTCAGAGTGATGTTGCTTCCCCATCCTAACCAAAGCTGTAGCTTGGGTGCACATCTGTGGTAAGAAAGTGGTATGTGAGTGCATCGCTGTTCCTTTGTTGGACTGAAGAGTTCAGGGATTGGCCTCTATCATTTTTTTCTCACCTCCGGAACTTCCTTTTTTGAGGTCAGCATCGTGTGGCACGCAGGGAGTTACAGCTGTGTGACAGCACTGCATTCCCTTAGCAACAGCCATGGCACAAGCACTGCTGGCTTTGACTTGATTAAAGCTGAGGACACCGGCACTGTGCCCTCTCTTAGGGTTTTTGCATTGTGTAAAACAGAAGGATGGCAGTTAATGCTTTAAAAAAAATGTCATGAGGCCATCAACGGATATTTGTTGTAATTATTTTGAGGTGATAAACGAGGAGAGCAGGAATGAAGGGTGACAGCTGGTGAACAGGTTTTGGCAGCAAAGCCAGCAAATAAATAGGAAGAAGTCATTTCAGGGAAGGTGTGTGAGTTGGTTTTTTCCCTGGTATGTATATTTAAATGTATGTGTGTATATGTGCACACGTGTATAAAATGGACATTGGGTTAGATTTATTATACTCCAAATGGTGAGATGTTAAAATACCCTCTGCAACCCAGGAGGGGGGATAAATAATGCCAGGACCTGACAGCTAGAAAACAGATCTCTGACCTCACACTTTCCTGCCTACGTTTCCTCATCAGTAAAATGGAACTGATGTGTTTTGCAAATGCTGGGGTTTTCTTGAGCTTCAGCTGACTTTTTTTTGGGGGGAAAGAAGCAAAAGACAGAAGAAATAGAGGCTCAGACTTGGAATCTGGAATATATCTGCTGAATTTGAGCAGTACAGCTTTGTGCCCAGTATTTGCAAATGAAGTGTGTCTGTTTGAGTGCAGCAGTTAATTTAACAGAGCTTTGGTAAACTGTTTCATATTTAATTTGCAGAGCTGCGAAGGTGACTGTAAAACTGCTGAAATGTCACTGATTTAAACCCCCTAAAGTAGCACAGCAGCTTTCTGTACAGCTGATGCAAATGAACTGTGCAGCTCGTGTCTGTGCCTGGGACATTGCTGTGCTTTGGGCTGGGCCCCATTGGTGGTCTGCTGTCAGCTATGCCCATGGTGCCCAAATGGGTTTGTCTCCCATCTTCATGATAATAAGGTTCCTGGCCCTCTCCCCTCATGTCTGTGCTGTCCAGGCTGAGTATAAACATCACAGCCTCCCTTCTCCTGTTGAGACATTCACCAAAGTATAGAAATGCTGTATATTCATTTTAATACCTGTGTGATCAGTAAGAGCTGTCACTGTATCTGCTCTTTTCGGATGTTCATTAAGAGCCTCAAAGGCCATTTCTCAAAGGTCTGAATTTCCACAGCTCTGCTGGAACGAGAGGCAAGCCAGGAAACCAAGCCTGGTCTCCAGTGCTCTGACTCTTGGTGAAGAAGGAGCTTTGTGCAGATGTTGTACAGTCCCACGTCTGTGTTTCGCAGTCCCTTTACTGGCTGAGCCTTCCCAATCTGCAGCCGTTGCCTTGCAGCTTTACTTCATAAACTGGAAACTTCTGCCTCAGGACAGACCAGGCTCCTGCTGGCTTTAATTGTGTGTAGTATATCTGCAGAAAATTAATACCTGTAGCCAGAAATGGAGGAGCGCTCCATCCTGTCTCCACAGAAAAGAAGTTGCTACAGAAAGGGTAAACTTTTCCATGTTAGGAGGTGAAGATCAGAAATAGTTGTAGCAAGGGAATGTGAGGCTCGGCATTAGGAAAAGGTTTGCAATGGCCAAGGTTTAGCTTGGGAGAAGCTGGGATTGCATTACAGGGAAAGTGGTCTCTCCACCATCATGGCTTCTGCCAGGAGGGTGAGTGGTTCAGACAGAAGTGCCTCAGCCTCCCTGCAGACCTGAGTGCCACCTCCAGACCTGAGGTCTGTGGTTCTCCCAGACCACAGTTTCACATCCCCCTCTCCTTCATTAGAAGAGCAGTTCCCAGGTGCTTGGTTTGGAGCTGCTGGATGTCCTGCTGAGGTTTCGCATTTCTGTATCTGTGTTTGTTAGCAGATACACTGACACAGCTGGTCCCATAACTGCTCTTATTGCATGCGGTTTTATTCTTGCTTTGCAGCTCTTTCTGACAGTAGTCCACATGGCTTTCCTCTCTACGGAGCAGTGCTGTTTCATAACCTTTCTCCTGTGAATACTGTGTGTTTCTAAGGCAGGATTTCCCCCTTCCCACACCAGCACTGCAGTTGCAGCTTTTCCTGTCTTTCACAGCCTTCAGTGGCTGCAGACACGTAGGGCTTAGTCCAGCAGTTGTGAATCTGGATCCTGCATCCCATGGGATGCTATCACCAATAATGCTGAGCCTTTAGGCATACTAATACTTCATGATATTGACACTAACCCACTTCGTATCTGTGGCTCTTCTTGGGCTATCTGAAAGTAGTAATTTTTGTATTAGAGGCAGTTTGTCAAATTGTCAAGGAAGGTCTGCCACGTGGCTCTCGCCTCCCATGTAGGAACATCAGTGCTGACCTCCTCCAGCTATTCAGAGGCAGTGATTTTCTGTCACACGGTACCAGGCTGCAATCAGCAAGATGGAAAGGTTAGAATCAAGAGCTCTCCAGGGTGTGCTGCCTTAACAGGATTTTAACAAAACATCCGGAAGATAGTCCCCTTAGAAATAAGCCACGTAACGTGCCTCAGGAACGAAGAGCCTATTTTTACCAGTGAGCTGCAGGCTGCAGCCCTTTGCTGGCTAGCCAGTGCCTGTTGGCTGTCAGTGCAAGTCAGATCCCATCTGGGAAGGTCTCGGTGTCTCCCTTGAGGAGGGAAATGTGGCTGCTTTTAGCATGATCAGAGCAGCAGTCTGATCTATTTTTTCCCCAACTTTGCTGTTCGTCAGATCCGTTTTGAGTGTAATAACAGCAACAGGGCAAATGAGCATCAGGCTTGAAATATGACCTGACACTTTTGGAGATGTTTCTGGCCTGTAAACCCAAGAAGCAGCAAGCCATGGGGCAGTGGAGCTCTTGTGCCTTCCAGGCTCTGTGGTTGGCTCACGGGCATTCATTGACCCAAATGACCGCATCTGTCACTCGCTTCACCCCTGGTGTGACCACGTTGGCTGTAGCAGATGCAGCATACATGTGTCTTGCCTTTGACCTTAGGCTGAACGTGTTTTAAAATGTATCTTAAAATACAAGGATGGTAGAGGGTGGTTGGGGATGTTGGGGGGCACAGGGCGGTGCCTGAGGTAGCTGCTGCCTGTTGCTTCGGTGGAAGCAGTTGATCCTTCTGAAGGAGGGCGCAAAGCTCCTGCAGTGTCAGATAAAAAGTACCACACAAGAAGTTCAGGTGCTGCGTGGATAACATTTACGTATGTTTTTTTAAAGCTCTGGTGACCTGCAGACCGGATGAATTCCAGTGCGGGGATGGGACCTGCATCCATGGAGCAAAGCAGTGTGACAAAGTGCACGACTGTCCTGACAACAGTGACGAGGCAGGCTGTGTCCAAGGTATGTTCAAAACAGCTCTGCGTTCCATGTACTCTGTTTTTTAAGTCTGCAAGGGCTCTGTAGCCACTGCAGAAGGAGGAGGCCTGCATTGCTCCTCTGTGTCATGACAGGCTGCTTCCTGCACAGAGCTGTAAGCCATTCTGGCAGTGGGGTTGCTTGGGAGAGATGGTTGTGCTGGCCAGGCAGACTGCACGTCTTGAAAAGTTCCTCGCATCATACTCAATCTTTAATGTTCATTTGCTTAATCTCATCCCATTTCTGCTAATGACACCTTCTTGAAGCTCTCTGTCTGGCTTTTTGTTGTCTTGAGCCTCACCTAACTTAGTTGCTTTCCTCTCTTGCCCGACATGACAGAGTCAGCATGTGAAAGTCCCAGCAAGTTTCAGTGTAAGAGTGGAGAGTGCATTGACGGAGGCAAAGTGTGCGATTCACATAGAGACTGCAGGGACTGGTCTGACGAGCCTCTGAAAGAATGTGGTACAGTACTTGCCTTCTACGTGTTGCTCCTGTTGTAACTGCTTCCCCTCTCCTCCATCTGGTGCTCACAGCTTTGAGTGTAACCACATGTAGCTGCTAATGCTATTTCTCACTCTGTTTCTCTTTCCTTGCCTTTATTCTCTCTTCACCCTTCACATGAATATAATTAGTAGCCCAGTCTGATCATCTGCCAGTGTGAACTGTGCCCTTCTCAGTTCAGCTTTTAATCTTGGAGGGATGTTTGAGCCGAGCACAGGGCTAGCAACCAGGAATTCCCCCTCTTCCCAGACTGGAGTCCTCCACAGCACTGCCCAGTTTATTTGGCCTTCTTGCCAGAAATTACCTGTGAATAACTGAAAGAAGAACAAAACACCGTGAAGGTTTAGCACTGGTAACACGCTTCGAAGGTGAAAGCACCCAGTGAGTGGCAGCATCCACTAAGCAGTGACTTCAGCCACTGCTGGGTTTGTTGCTGCATCTTCCAGAAATGACATTAAGTTGCTGCCTGCAGCATCCTGCTGGCTGTGGGCTGCTGAGAACAACCAGGCCATGAGAGCCTGGTCTGCTCCTGGGCTGTGGGAGTCAGCAGAACAGAAAGCTGCAGGTTGGGGAGCTGAGCCTCTCTGTCCTTTCTCACCAGGCATTGTGGGTGCCAGCCCCAACTTAAAGCATCACTACCACACTGTTGGTTCTTCCCCAGGGGCAGAAATGCCTCAGACAGGCTGCTGTGGTGTCCCTTTCCATGACTTCATGGAGCACCAGGAGCATGGAGCTCTGTGCCTGCAGCTTAAATATCTCCTGTTCAGGGAGAGTTGTTGGCTTCTCTGTACTGGACAAAAAGTGTGTGAATTCCCAGAAAGGATGCTCTTACCCTGTGCTTTCAGAACACCCTTGCTTTCTTCTGCACTAATCCACATCTCCCTGTCTTTCTGAGTGGGTGTTGCAACTTGTCTGCCTGTGGAGGTCTCACTCAAAGCCAGCAGCCCAGTTGGCAGAGACTGTGCTCAGCCTTAACCATGGTGCTGTGACTGTCTCGTTGTGGTCCTAGGCTGGCAGCTGAGTGCCATTTGAGTTAGGAAGCTGTACAGAGAATAGTCTCCAAAGGAGACATTCTTCTTTAAGACTGCAGAATGATGATTGCTGTGAATTTTGACATGCAGCCACAGGTAATCTGCACAGCAGCCCAGGAGATGCAGGGCGTTCTCCTCAGCTCAGTGTGTCTGTACAGCTGCATGTTTGCCTTTGCATTGCCCTCCAAGATTCCCTAGAAAAGCACTGAAGAGGCAGAGCATCACTTGTCTCACTTTAAGCAGGCAATGAATATGATTGCTGAAGTTTGGGTAGTGGGCAGCAGCTGTCCAGCAGAACAAAAGCAGGCTGCAGTCTCTGCCTGTTCCTCCTCAGCTCCTGTTGAGAAGTGCAGTAAGTGATCCAGCACCTGATTTACAGTCACCAAAATTATTCCACAGAGCGCCTCTGAAACCAGAGGAAACATTTACACGAGAGCTTGCTTGTTAGTTAAAACAGTCTTTGTCGTGTTTTGCAAAGAGCAGTTGTGCATGGATATGATGGAGTTTGCTGGAGGCCTGTGCAAGTGCAGGAATAGGCGATATCAATTAATAAGCATCACTGAGCAGTGCCAACACACAGTGTGACTTCATGGACACTTTCCTGGAGCCCAGTGAACTTGCTCTGTTAATAACTTATTGATATCTATGTACGTGCGTGTCTCTGATAGGAAGGTGAAGGCATCCCAGAGCTGGGATGGGGTTCTCTGGCATGGTATCTTCCTAGCCTACTGACTTTAACTAACTTTAGCTTGTGGTTGTTTTCATTTTCTTTCAAGAGCAGTGGTTTAATGGCTGTGCTGCACTGCTCACCTGCCTCATGCAAGGAAGCAAGAAGTAAAAGATAAATGAAAAATCTGCCTTTAAATTGCATTAAGAAATGAAGTAAATCAGTTTTGCTTGTTCCACTGAACCCTCTATCCCTGAAATCCCACAGCTTCTGTACAGCAGCCTTAAGGAGAAAACTTTCTCTTTACCTTCTAAAGATTAATTACAACAAGAAGAGATGTTATTTCTGGCAGAAAATCAGCTTTCTTCCATCTCTCATTCAATTCTAGTTAAAAAGACACATTTAGTCTATTTTTCATTTCAGCTCTTGAAAGCAGGATCAGAGAAGCTGGCCTTGGATTAGGCAGAGGCCCAGGAGGGGATGGGGGCTGTTGTTCCATGAACTGCACACTTGGGCTGCTGCAACTCAGGCGTTGCTGGAATTGTCATTCAGATCCTTCCTTGGTGCTAGATGGGTAAATAGTACAGTAGTTCAAAACAGCTGGCCTCTGGGAGATTAGCCTCCCCCAGCATGAATTATTAAAGCTCAAAGAGACTGTTCAGAGAAGTCAACATTAACCCATGCACGGAGAAGGAGTCATCTCTTGGAGAACACCCTTAGGTTCCTTGGAAATGCCTCACATCCAGCAGAACGTGCTCAACGCAGTGGGTTTCTGACGGATGAGATGCAGAGATGCACAGATGCTGTGTTCCCAGGGCTCCCTCTTCATTTAGCCACTAGCTTTCAGTCCAACTGATCCCAACAGCGTTGGTTTGGAATAATAAAGAGCAAGGAAGAGATATGGTGATGGCTTCCTTTCTCTGAAGTCACTCATACGCTCTATGTGGCCAATGCCTGGCTACCAGACGCTGGTAGCTATAGGAAAATTTGAGTTTGACCTGTCTTAATTTTATTCAATCTTATGAGTAGAACCCCTCCTTTACCATACATAACCTGTATGTCTCTTCCAGGTATTAACGAATGCTCTCTGAACAACGGTGGCTGCTCACACATATGCAAAGACTTGAAGATAGGCTACGAATGTGAATGCCCGCCCGGATACAAGCTTCTGGATAAAAAAACGTGTGGAGGTAATTTACATGCAAACAGCAGTCCCTTGTGTTTCACCATACAGAGACATGATTATATGCACTTCAGCAATGCTCCATCACAGATGGTTTGATTTCAAGTTATTGATGGGTTTCAAACACTCCTTTCAGACATAGATGAATGTGAGAATCCAGACGCTTGTAGCCAGATCTGCATTAATTACAAGGGGGACTACAAATGTGAGTGCTACGAGGGATACGAGATGGACACCCTGTCCAAGAACTGCAAAGCTGTAGGTAAGGCAGCCTGACAGGCTCTTAAACTCTGACTGCTCAACATCACAACTCTGATAAGAAAACACACTTGCAGGGCTGAGCCTACGGGAACAGGCAAAAGTTAACTAGCAAGCAAAGGCATTAATTTCAAGCAGCATGGAACTACTGCAGTGATAGCAGATGTGTCTCTAGGCAAGAACTACTGATAGTGCAGATCAGAATATTTTAACGGTGTGCAGAGCGAGATTATAATCAGTAGTTGGCTGTTAGAAGCTGAAATTTGAAAAGAAAGCCTCCTGACAGGTTTCACTAAAAACAGCACAGAAAAAAATATTTACTGGTATTCACATTAAAAGAAAACAACCCAATTAAAACATGGTAGGTTACCACCTCTCCACCTGCCCAGCCTCATACACAGATACCAACGTGAACACCATCAGCTTGCTTGGGCTTATTGCAAAAATGAATGTTAATGTCAGAGGGATTGCAGCCTTTCTGAGAGGCCTGGGCTGGCCTGAGAACATGACTGCTGTTGCAGTTTGACCAGCACCCAGGCTGCAGGCTCTGGCCCACAAAGAAGAGATGTGAGCTGTGTGAGCCCAAGTGCTTGGTGCATGTATGTGACAGCCTAAAACGCCTTCCTAGCAATGAGTTCCTGGCTTTGCTGGATTCAGTGTGGCTCTGCCATACCTTGGTCTGGCTGCCTGCCTTCCCTCCAGACAGCCTGGAGGGCTTTCTCTTCCTTGTCCTGACCATGAATCACTGAAATCCAGCCCCTGGATTTTGTACCTAAAATGTATAATTGAAAGTGAGGACGTTCCCCAGAGGCTGGGTGACAGGGATGCTGTGCCCTGTATCTGTATGTTAGCTGTCTACATTTGGCCAGAAGCCACTTAGACCTGCTGCTGGCACAAAGCAGATCGCTGACTTACTGCTCTTCACTTTGTTGTTGTTTGAGGAAAGAACGTATCCAGCCCTCAGGTCAGCTGCTAAAATAACAAATGCCCTTTTTCCTG
>PPHD01027777.1:0-11076 GCA_002909625.1 Bambusicola thoracicus
GGTCTCTGCTCACTGGTGACAGGTGACAGGACGAAGGGAAATGGCCTCAAGTTGTGCCAGGGTAAGTTTAGGTTGGATATCAGGAAACACTTCTTTACAGAAAGGGTGGTTAAGCACTGGAATAGGCTGCCCAGGGAGGTGGTTGAGACACCATCCCTGGATGCGTTTAAAAAGCATTTGGATATGGTGCTCAAGGACATGATTTTGCAGAGGGTTGTTAGAGTTAGGGTAGTATGGTCAGGTTGTGGTTGGACTCGATCCTTAAAGTCTTTTCCAACCTGAGCAATTCTATGATCCTATGATTCTATGAAAATATCAAAAAAGAAAGCCCTGCTGATTTTAATAAATGCTGATGACAAAGATGGTTTTGCTTACATTTGAAGACTTCACTTAAAATGTACAGTAAAAACAGAGGAAAAGTACCACAGGATAGGCAGATTACACTGAAATTGTAAATAAAAGAGAGGAGTTCTCCGACCTTAATTATCTGTTCAAATGCTAGGGCAGACTGTAACATCATTGGCTTCTGACTCTCAATCATTTGCTGATCAATAGAATTATAAAAATGCGCCACCTGTAAAAATGAAGAGATTAAATTACCAAGAACATATTATTTATATCTCAGTACTCCTAATATTTACAGAACATTTCTGAATGTATTGTGCAATCAACACTACTTAGAAATTAGAATTAACTGGAATAGTATAAGAATAAATTATATATACCGTGGTAATGTGATTATCTTCTTCTGTTGATGAATTCTTATAGTAAAAAGGACTGCCACTTACACATTTGAGATGATTATACATCACCTTAATTACATCTAGCAGCACTTTAGATGCTTTCAAGTATCCAAGACATCTTCCAGGACATGATACAAGACCTAAAAACAACCTACTTCCTTCCAAATTGGCAGCTGGACTAAGAGAGATACTCTACAATAAGCAGAAAGCTTAACCACACATTCAAGCAGATAAAATAGTAATCTAGAAATGTTCTACTACTAAAAATGGAAAATTAGCACAGGAAGTTATTATAACATTTGATCTTTTACCTGTTTGAGGATGACTGCTTGCTTAGAGAACTTCTGTGCAATGTTTGCAACATGCTGTATTTTAGCTGGTATAACAAAACCAAGAGCTGATAGTTGACGTACTTCTCTTAGGAGAGTCACCAAACGGTCTGAATAAAGTATATTTAATGTTCCAAAAACATGATCCAACTCCATTACTGGGCTATTAGCTTGGATGCTAAAACAATACCAAATTAAACACACCAGTGAATAAAATTTCATATTAGTTCCTTAGGTACTTTTTATAATGAAGTAGTAATTCTGAAAGCTTGATGTAATTCTATTATATTTTTCTATGTTTATTAGCATTTTAAATTACGCAGATGTTATCCAAGTAACCTTTCTCTTAATTCAAAGCTTGTGAAGATCACCATGAGACAGAACATCCTGGAAGAGAGTATCTCAGGCTGCATCATAAGAGGAGAAGAGGAGTGGCCAGCAGGGCAAAGAAGGTGATAGTCCCCCTCTACTCTGACATTTTAAAAAGGAGCATCAACACTTGTGTCTTGAAGAACTCTCACTGTTTTCAAAGAAAGTTGGCAACATGTAGATGTCAGATACAAGCAAAAGCTATAAATAAATAAATAAATAAATAAATAAATAGTTATTTCTATATTTTTGTGAATGCAGGTTATGAATTTAAACTGATTTATGTACCCTTCTTTCATCAGCTCTATTTGGACAACAGAATTTCTTGTGAATATCAATTTATTTATAGCTACATATTCTGCCATCTATTTATCACTATTACATGAGGTCTAGAAATTATTACAAAAGTAGTAACAACAAGCAAAACAAATATATATTTAACCCCTGGTGTTAACAGAACTGAACAGAACAGTCCAGTAAACTACATCCTAACAACCTATCCTGGCAGAATGATGAAATGATAACAAACTTTTTCATTTTGTTTCTCAGTTCATTTTTATTTCTGTGAAGTCTTTAATTTCTAAAGCAAGTCCTGTTAGTTGCATATCACTACCAACTTTAGCATCATTTTAATGAAAATGTATTTACCAAAGTCCTGATTTGGGATTTGATACTTCTGACTGAATATTCCTAGACCAATCATCAAATTGTTCTTGTTCGTATATTTTTAACTGTTCCAGAAAGGAGGCTGCACTCCGATGAAATGTTTGAAACCCAGACAAGTCAGACAGAAGAGCATCTGACAGCTTTATAGTATCATCCACCTTGAACACAATCACAAAGAAAGAAAGCTTAATTTCATGGTATTAAATTAGAAAATAGGAATCACTACAATACAAATTACTATTAGGAAGCATCCAATTGAGAGTCAAAAACAGATTACAAAAAAACATGTGAATCCTAAATTGCATCCTAGGTGTTCAAATTCCCATTAGAGTGAATCGAAACAGTTGGTTTGACTAAGTTGTCCACAACAGGAGTCTACCATTATTAAGATAGCCTAGGGTATCCTGCCTGATCTTTTGCTCCTGTTCCATAAACGTACAAATCTCCCATGTCCTTCTTTATTGTATCTATAAAGTCCATGTCAATACTTAAGGGCCCTTCAAATGAGATTCCAGACCTATGCATGGACAAATTAATCAAGACTTTAGTCAACACCATCTGTGAAGATTTGAGAGGAATTCAAAAATTCAGCTCAGCCTAAAGTAGACATACAACTGACACATATTACTTGCAGTGCTTTTTTGGACTTCAGAAGAGCAAGCAGGAGAAATCACTGTGAAATCTCATCTGCTGCTTTTCCCTCTGGAGGACAAACAAAAACTAACATGATTCAGACCTCCACCCTTTGTCATATTTAGCTTAAGTGGATCCCAGAGATCTCAAGTGAATCCAAAAACCTGGGCTAATCATTATTTTGGGATGGATATATCTAACATTCTCATTCAAATATGTCAATGACACTTAAGTTTACAGAAAATATTTTGCTTTTATTGAGTACATACTTTTCAAAAAAAGAAAAAAAAAAGTCTCAGAGTTCCAAACTAGAGCATAAAAACCAACCAACAAAAACAACTGAAGTTAAACAGAGTCAGGTTTAGAACTCATTTGGTTGTCAGAGAGCACAGAATTGCTTCCCATTTACTACTACTACACAGAAATAAAATGCATTATCAATTTAGCAATGCAAATTCCCTGTCAGTTTCTGACTCAGAAAAGTAATACCAAGAAATCCCTTTGGCTTCAAGTGAACATTGTACAGATCAACGAGAATTAAGATCTCAGGATCTAGCTATGTATAAATCTCACGACAGAATTTAAAAATGCAAACTGGAGAATAAAGTTTAGCAAAAACATCTCCTCTCAGAATTTTTGTCTTTTTTTTTTTTTTTTTGCCAAAAAAATATTAACTCATAAAAACAAGCTGTTTGCTGTATTACAAAAAAACTGTCATTTGTGTCAGTCAGTAAAACTCAATGTAGCACACAGTACCACTGATTACATAGCACTTGGAAGTTCAGTCTTTTAATGCTGTTTTCATCACAATCTCTTACAAAATTATAAGTTCATACAATAATACTGTACTTAAATTGTAATGAAATCTGATAGTAATGAAAGCTGTTACCTTCATCTCCAGTTGCCGTACCCATACGATGTTATTGACAACTTCAGAAAGATTTTTGCCTGACAGAGGTCCAGAAACATCACCAGGAACACCATGGCATCGAGTTTCAAAGTCTGTCTGATAGTCTAACACAAGCAGAAGATTCATGTTAGACCAGAAACTTAATAGAACAAGCTTGAATTTGTTACACCAGTTATAGAAACATACTAGATATATTTACATAATTTATTAGTAATAAAAAATTCTATTATTTGCAAAAATATTAATGCAATTTAAGACTGTTAGATAGCTTTTACCTTTGACATAATCTTGAAGTCTTGCTAGCAATGTTTCTCTTTCAAAAAGCAATTCTTTGCTTGTATTTGGATGCTTTATCAGTTCCTTATATTTCTGAAATGTTTGAAGAAGCTGGAATATGAAATTTTAAATAGTTGGCTTATGGCTGTTTATAAATACAATCTTTGGCTGTAAGTATTTATTCCTTTGCTCAAAACTGCTTCTGAATACAACAACTTCATCTGTAGGGAAGTTTTCAGACTGCAAAAATAACTGTACCTGTTGAGGACTGTCTTGAATTTCTGAAATAAATTTCTTCAGTTTGATTGCCACTTTTTGTTCTGCTGGTGCAATAATTCTTTCAAACTGAGAGACGGCAGCTTTCCATAATGGCTAGAGGTAACAAGCAGTCATGTTAGTTTAACACCTCTCATGTAATTAATAAAAATGACAAAGTTTGATTATAAATTAAAAATAAGCAATATACCTCTGTGTAAGGATTGCAGTGTACAGGATTTAGACCAGCAAAGGGCTCAAACACCTGAGCAAGGTGTAGATCATTTTGTTCTCCAGATGGCAGAAAGTAGGTAAGTTTTTCATGCAGTGTTCTAACAGTTAACACCTGTAACAGGAAAAAAAATTAAACATCCGACATACTTTTACATAAAATTTACATTTAAAAGCAAAAGCACACAAGCAGCATGACATCTCTCCACCTTTTATAATACATTTTTAAAGGTTTATACAAGCCTATGGATTACAGAATGCTTGCTCTAAAAAGGCTATAAGAAGTAGTTTACTTTCCTTTTATAACTTAAAACCACGGCATTTAATTTTGCCCCATGAAATAGACAATAAATCTTACATGACAGTAAGTGATAAAAAGAATGGACATTACCTCATCAAGACGCTTGCAGAGTACGATTAGTGATTCAGGGATATACTTCTCATTCTTCCACTGATGTAGAGTATAACGTTGCCATAGCTGTCCAGTTAAGTACTCACAAGCTGACACCCACTGTTCACAAATTAAGATGCCAGCCTTTATATTTTCTTTAACAGTGTGAAACGCATCCTCCCACAGATTCAAAGTTGCTAATTTTCTCTGAACAAATCTACCCAGACAGCTACCTAGAACACAAAGAAGTAGACAAAAGCAATATTCTGTTTATTCAAAATAATTCCTCTAAACTCCACAACAAGCTCCAACTACTGTAATTCCTCCCCATGCACACAAACAGCATTGAGAAAGTTCAATATCTTACAGCAGTCCAAAGATGTGGGACTGCTATCATAAGAACGAAGAAAGCAACCTCTCTGCATGTCCCGCCCTCACTTCCGTACAAATTGAGCGCACTTTTAAATTGAGTTTTTATGCAATTCAATTTTACCCTCTGGGAAAAAAGACAAGGAGTCAAACATACAATCATAGTGGCTGGAAAAGATATCTGAAGATCATCTCATCCAAACCTCTACTAGCTGTATGTGTACATGTTCATTGCAGGGAAGTTGGCCTAGATTACCTTTAATGGTCCCTTCAACTGAAATGATTCTATGATTCTAAAGCAGGTTCCCTAGAGTAGGTTACACAAGAAAGCATCCAGGTGGGTTTTGAATATCTCCAGAGGGGAACGCACAATCTCCCTGTGCAGCCTGCACCAGTGCTCTGTCACCCTCAAAGTGAAGTTTTTCCTCATGTTTCTGTGGAACTTCCTGTGTTCCTGTTTGTGCCCTTTCCCCTTGTTTTGTCACCAGGCACCACTGCAAAGATCCTGGCCCCATCCACTTGGCTCACACCATTTAGATATTTAAAAGTATTGTGAAGATGCCCTCTCAGTCTTCTCTTCTCCAGGCTGAACAGTCCCAGGTCTCTCAGCCACTCCTTGTAACAGAGATGCTCCAGGCTTCTCATCATCTTTGTGGCACTGTGCTGGACACTCTCTAGAAGTTCCCTGCCTTTCTTGAACTTGAGAAGCCCAGCACTAGACATAGTACTCCAGATGTGGCCTCACCAGGTCAGAGTAGAGTGTGAGGATCACCTCCCTGGATCTGCTGGACATGTTCTTTATAATGTGCCCCAGTACACCATTGGCCTTCTTGGCCACAAGGGTACACTGCTGGCTCACAGCCAGCCTGTGGTCCACCAGAAAACCTAGGTTCTTCTGTGCAGAGCTCCTCTCCAGTAGGTCAGCCTCTGTCTTTAACAGAAGCAAGCCAAATCTAATCCACAAGCTGAAAGGTATAAAACTCCGTGTTGTTATTATTTATTGTCTTCCCAAGCATACCTGAAAATATCAACCAAAACTGGCTTAATTACTGGACACCACAAAGCAAGTTAATGTTGATGGATCCTAATTACCACAAGCAAGCACCTTAACAGTGTAAGCTACCAGTGGGGTCTTTAAATGGAGGAAGATGTCTGCTTTAGTATTCATTTTACTTTTTTCCTCAAACATTTATTTAAAAAAACTGCATAAAGATTTACCTATTACATCCAGGAGATTACGCATGCGTGGCTGTGGAAAAGGATCATGTTCTGTTTGTCTCCATACATTATCAACAGTATCCCTGGTAGTTTCCACTAAATCCACAACTTCAAGTAATGAGAGACTATCCAAGTTGTAATAATGCTATGAAAAAAAATAAATAAATCAATACAATCACTCTGCAAATAATGTCATAGAAACATTTGTACTTTACAGCAGCTAGCAATTGCTATAATTTCCTGCGGTCTACTGCATAATAGGATATGGAAGAATCCTCTCAAAAAACATTAAATATTAGTTTAAGCTTATTTGTGTAAGGAAAGACTTGGTAACAACAGTGCAATTCGACAAAGTACTCTGCAGGTGTCTAAAATTTTGCACAATAGCAGTCCACTGAGTTCTGTCACTCTGAGTTTTCTTTTTGCCTTTCAATCAATTAGCATAGACAAACTGTAGCACACTCTTACATCTCCACAACAGCCATTCAGATTTAATGGTCAGATCTGTTCCCCATTAAATTCGGGCATTCCCCTGCACCACTGTCACTTGGTACTACATAAATGACATTTAAAGTCAAGTTTTGCCTAAGAAAAATTAACTAAATAGCCATATAGTCATACCTTTGAACAGAGTATATATACTGACTTGCATTTCACAAGGACATGGCTTTTTTACTATGTCTACAAATGTATCACTGATTATACAAAAGAAAACATACTTCTGCAATGTCCTCAAATAGGTCTTTGAAATGAGAAGCTCTCTCTTTACCACGCAATTTATTTCCATGCTGAGCACATTCTTTCCAGAACTGAAATTCATCTGTTGGTGTAAGGATAGCTGCAAGTAAGAACAGAGAGTTTAAATACAGAACAAATGTACGTTCACAAAATATTGCCAGAAAATACTTATAAAGCAAATTTTTGCCATACAATTTGGTCATTACCCTTCAACTTCTGAATCAAACAAAATGTAGCATCGAGTTCATACCAAGAGACCAGAGCTGATCACCACCAATTCCAAACTACACAGGATAAGCCGCTGCACAATTCTGCAGGCTGGGATTATGAAGACTGAAAAGTCAATCTATCAAACAATGACTTACTCCTAGTTTGAAATCAGTTGCATTTATTATAGCAATATAATTAATAATGTTGATTACTACAAAAATAGTGGTATTAATAGTATAATTAATTATAAAAAGTATAATTGCCCAACAAACCTTGCACATCATCTTCAGTGAATTCTTTTCCTGTACAATTAGGATCTGACCTTCTGAGCACAGTACTCAAACCAGCTTCGAGCTCACTTAAAAGTTTCTGGAGTTTGGGATCCAATGTTTTACTCCATTTTTCATCCTACAATAAAAATGTCACAAGATGTGACTCAGATGGTAGAACTATTGCCATTTCCCCTTAATCAAAATAGAATCATAGAACTGCTCAGGTTGGAAAAGACCTCAAAGATCATCGAGTACAACCACAAGCTAACCATACTACCCTAACTCTTAACAACCCTCCACTAAATCATGTCCCTGAGCACCACATCCAAATGGGTTTTAAACACATGCAGGGATGGTGACTCAGCTGCCCACATGATGAGACACTACAGTGTCAAGGAACAGCATCTTCTGTTTCTCATGCCCTCATCTGCAGTAACCAAGCCCTGTGGATTCCACATTTCTAGTCAAGCACACCAGAAAGAATCCTCCCATTACTCAGAGTGCTACAGCAAAAGTGTCTTTTTTAACTCAGATATTAGAACTATCTTTCATTACTTAACCTCTTAATATAAATAAATATTTTACATTCAAAAATACATGTCAGAATAGTTAATATACGCTGTGGATTTCTGATCTTTCAATTTAAATCTATAGAGTATTTAAATCAGTATATTGCTCACCTTTAGCAATACCGGTGCAAAAACTTGTCGAACAGCTTGATAAAGGCTGTGAAGTGGTGAATCTAGCATAGATGACACAAGGATATTACTATGAAGATTATCTTCTGTAATTACATCAGGTCGCAGCTTAAAGAACACCAGCACATTATTCTTTGAATCAGTAGTTTCAATCTGTAATAATGAAGAGAAAAACACACACACAAAAAAACAGTACTTGTTTAGAAAACTGTCCCTGCCTACACATTATACTAATTACTCTTTAAATAAATGTTTTACATCAAGGAAAAAAATACAGAATACCACATTATTCCATACAGGTTCTGATAACAAAATCACAGAATCACACACAGAATCACAGAATGGCTCGGGTTGGAAGGGACCTCAAGGATCATGAAGCACATAATCTTTGAGGCACAGGCCACCAAACTCCACATTTAATACTAGACCAGGCTGCCCAGGGACCCATCCAACCTGGCTTTGAACACCTCCAGGGATGGGGCATCCAGAGCCTTTCTGGGCAGTCTGTTCCAGCACCTGGTATTGCTGGTGCTGTTCCAGCACCATAACACCCTGGTAGTAGCTAATTTGAACAGCAAATCAAAACTTTTATTATAGTCCTTCCTGAGCTGACAAGAACATGAAATGTAAATTCCAACACTGAGCACATAATACCTTTTTCATCATAAAATATCCTCAAACACCTATTTTTCATTTTGAAAGCTTCACATATCATTTTCTGGGGACAAAACAGAAACTCACTCTTGTTTGTATGTAGAGAAGATTGAACATGAAGGATTAAAATCTTTTTTTTTTTTTTTTTGGTCACATTTTTACACTGCATAACTTTGAAAGCACTGTTCTAAATACTCAGCATTGACTGCCCGAGTCTGCAATACAGAGCTCTGCTGTAATTTATGGATCACTCAAAGAAAGAGAAAGGCATGCCTCTTCATCAGTAAAATCATTAAGTTGTTCCACAGCTCTTGTCACCTTCACAGTCCCACCTATGGCCACAGTTCCAAACATTACCTCAAAATCATGTATTGAAATCTGTGGCAAAGAAGAATCCATTAAACAAAAGAATGTTCTTAAACATTTAATGAACAACACAAAAAGATACGCCACCTGAAATTTCAAATTCTGTGCAGTTACAAACATCTGTGAACTTTCTTCTCTTAAAAGATATGGAAGGTCAGCAAGAACAGCTTCCAGTTTTACCAGGCAGCATCACGCTTAATTTCTTATCCTTAAGTCTACTGCTATGAATTTCCCCCATACTCTACATTGCTTCACTGAGACTAATAGTGAGCATTTCAGCCCCTACACACACATCACATTGCATCTTGCACAGTTGGTCACAGCAGCTGAGCAGCACAGACCAAAAAAAACTGGTATGCATACACATTCATTCTGATATGAATGTCACATGCTCATTCCTGTATGAATGCCACATGCACTGGGCCTGACAGTCTGCACCACCAGATGTGGTGCAGAACTCAATCAGAACAGTTCTATGGAGAGAGACTTGGGGGTCCTGGTGTAGGAGAAGCTGGACACGAGCCAGCAGTGTGCTCTTGCAGCCTGGAAGGCCAACTGTATCCTGGGTTGCATCAACAGTGGCCCTCTCCTAGCAGGGAGAGAGAGGTGATGGTTCCCCCCTACTCTGCCCTCATAAGGCCCCACCTGGAGTCCTGCATCCAGGCCTGAGGCACCCAGCTCAGGAAAGACAGAGCTGTTGATCAGATCCAGAGGGTCAAGAAGATTATTAGAGGATCATCCTCTTAGGAGAAAAGGCTGAGGGAGCTGGGCTTGTTCAGCCTAGAGAAGACAAGGCTCTGGGGAGACCTCCCTATGGCCTTCCAGTACTTGAGGGGAGCTTATATGCTATCACGAAAACATGGTGGGATGATTCCCACAACTGGAATTCCCTGACTGAGAACTACAGGCTTTTCAGAAGGGATAGACAGGGCAGGAGGGGCGGCGGAGTTGCCCTCATGTTAGAAAGTGGATAGACTGTGAAGAGCTGTGTCTCAGAAACACCCACAATCAGGTCGAGAGCTCGTGGGTAAAAATCAAGGATAAGTTCAGTAAAGGGCATCTAGTGGTTGGGGTCTGCTACAGGCAACCTGATCAGGGGGAGCCTGTTGACAAGGCCTTCTTGCTTCAGCTGCAGGAGCTGTCATGCTCGCAGACTCTTATTCTGATGGGGGTTTCAACCACTCGGATATCTGCTGGAATAGTGACAGGGCGGGTGGCTGGCAATCCAGGAGATTCCTGGAGTCTGTTGAGGACAACTTCCTGGTCCAGGTAATAGATGGACCAACTGTCTCGCTCCAATTTATAGGAGGGAGAGGAGGTTCTTTGAAATATGTATACCTGGCGTGAGATTAAGAAACAACGGTTCAAATGTTGGTCCGACTACTTTATTACAAATGTTAATAAGGGAGATGAAGGAAAGGGAAGAGGGACACTATTGCAGATTGGGGTGATGGGGAAGGGAATGCGAGAGACAGAAAAGATAGGAAGAAGCAAGAATTGCGTACAGCAGGGATAGTCACCACCAGGATCTGGCAGTAGTCCCATTGCACAACGTTCCAACGGTCTGGGGCAAAAGCGCAGGGGAAGAGCAGCAGCAGTGTGGTCGGTCTTGGGCAGCAAGAAGGTGCAGGTACCGAGTAGGTCCAGAAGAAGTCCAGGCGGAAGCAGCAGGTCTCCGGTAGCAGGCCCTGGAGAGTCTGTCAGCATGCAGGCCTTTTGTAGTTAGGGATCTGATGGCAGACAACTTC
>PPHD01027778.1:0-11076 GCA_002909625.1 Bambusicola thoracicus
CAGGTGACAAGACAAGGGGAAATGGCCTCAAGTTCCACCAGGGCAGGTTAAGTTTGGACGTTAGGAAAAACTTCTTTACAGAAAGGGTTGTTAAGCACTGAAATAGGCTCCCCATGGAGGTGGTTGAGTCACCATCCCTTGATGTGTTTAAAAATTGTTTGGATGTGGTGATCAGGGACATGATTTAGCGGAGGGTAGGTTAGTGTAGGAAAGGATAGAAAATGGTAGGAAAGGATAGGGTAAGGGAGGATAGGATAAAGTAGAGTAGGGTAGGATAAGATAGGATAGAGTAGGGTAGGGCAGGATTGGGTATGGTAATAGGGTAGTGTAGGGTAGGGTAAGGTAGGAGAGGATGGGTTAGAATTGGGTAGGGTAGGATAGGACAGGGTAGGCTTGGGTAGAGAGGAGTACGGTAGATTGTGGTAAAATGGCGTAGGGTAGCAGAGGATAGGGGAGGATAGGGTAGGAAAGGGTAGGGTAGGGATAAGGAAGGTTTGGATAGGGTAGGGTAGAGAAGGGTATGCTAGGGTATGGTAGTTTACAATTGGATAGAATAGGGTAGGGTGGTGAAGGGTAGGGGAGGGTAAGATAGGATAAAGTAAGACAAGATAAGGTAGGATAGGATAGGGTAGATTAAGGTAGAGTGGAAGGGGATAGTGCAGGATAGGGTAGAGTAGAGTGGGATAGGATAGGTCAAGGTAGGGTAGGGTAGTGCAGGCTAGGATAGCAAATGATAGGTAGGATAGGGCATTATAGGGTAGGTTGGTGTGTAGACTAGGGAGGGATAAGGTAGGACATGGTAGAATATGGCAGGATAGGGTTGGGGTTGTGTAGGGTAGGGCAGAGGAGGATAAGATAGGATAGAAAGGTTGGGTTAGAATGGAATGGGATAGGTTGTGATAGGGTAGGTTAGTTTAGGAAAGTATAGGGTAGGTAGGAAAGGATAGGGTAATGTAGGATCAGATTAAGTAAGGTAAGGTAGGCTAGGGTAGGGTAGGATAGTGTAGGATACTGTACTGTATGATAGGATAGGAGACTGGTAAGATAGGCTAGAGTGGGGAAGGGTGGGGTAGGGTGTTGTAGAATATGGTATGATACGATCAGATGGGATAGGGTAGGGTAGGCTAGGCTAGGGTAAGGTAGGGTAGAGTGGATGGGATGTGAGAGTGTAGGGTAGGGCAGGGTAGGGAAAGGTGGGCAGAGTAGGGCAGGATAGGATAGAGTAGGGTAGGGTGGTGTATGGTAGGATAGGGTAGGATACAATGGGGTAGGGTGGGATTGGATAGGATAGGGTACTGTAGGGTTGCGTACGGTATTGTAGGGTAGGGTATTCTGAAATTGAAAGGGATACATTGTGATAGGGGAGGAGAGGGTAGAATATGAAAGGGTGGGTTAGACTAGGGTAGGGGAGGAAAAGGTAAGGCAGTGTAGGATAATATAGGGTAGGGTAGGACAGGATAGGGTAGGATGGAATGGGATGGGATAGTGTAGGGTAGGACAGGATAGGGAAGGGCAGGGTAGGGTGGGATGGGTTAGGATAGCATACTAAAGGGTTGGATATGATAGGGTAGGATTGGATAGGATAGGGTATAGTAGGGTAGGATAGGATAGGGTACGGTTGGGTAAGGCAGGATAGGGTAGGGCTGTATAGGGCAGAATAAGGTAGGGTAGGGTAGTGTAGGAAGGGTAGGATGGAATGGGATGGGATGTGATAGAGTAGGGTAGGATAGGCTTGGCTAGGTTAGGGAATGGATGGGATGGGGTAGGTTAGGATAGGGTATGATTGGATATGGAAGGTTAGGATAGAATAGGGTAAGGTTTGGTAGAAAAGGATAGGACAGGATAGGGTGGGGTAGGGTGTAGTAGGGTAGGGTAAGATACAATAGGATAGAATAGAGAAGAGTAGGGTAGGCTCGGATAGGTAAAGGTAGGGTAGCGTGGAATGAAATGGAATGCAATAGGATAGGGCAGGGCAGGACGGGGTGGGATAGGGTAGGGTAGGATAAGATAAGATAGGTAAATGTAAGATAGCACAGGATAGCGTAGGGTAGGTACAGTAGGATAGGAGGATGGGATGCAAAGGGATACGGTGTAATAGGGGAGGGTAAGTTAGGATAGGATAGGGTAGGCTAGGCTAGGATAAAATACAGTGGGGTAGGATAGGATAGTGTAGGGCACGGTTGGGTAAGGTAGGGTAGAATAGAGAAGGGTAGGGTAGGACGTGATGGGATAGGCTTGGGTAGAATAGGGTAAAATAGGGTAGGGTAGGGCAATATAGGGAATGGTAGGATGGATTAGGATAGGGTAGGATAGGTAAGGTTAAGCTTTGGTAGGATAGGGAAGGAAAGGGTAGGGTACAGTAGGGATGGGGAAGAGTACAGTAGGGTAGAATCGGATATGGTAGGTTAGAATATGATAGGTTAGGGTATGGTAGGGTTGATAGGATAGGGTAGGGTAGGATATGATAGGGTAGGCTCAAATAGAGAGAAGTAGGTTAGGATGGGGCAAGCATAGGGTAGGGAAGGATAGGGTAGGGTAGGACAGAACAGGGTAGGATTGGGTAGAGATGAGTAGGGAAGAATAGGGAAAGGTGTGGTAGGGTAGGGTAGTGTAGGATAGGGCAGGGCAGGACAGGATAGGGTCGTTTAGAGTGGAGTAAGGTAGGATAAGGTAAGGTGCGTATCATGGTTTTATGATTTTTGGTTACTAGTATTCCAGATCATAACATCGTGTAGTGCACTGGGAGTTAAAGAGTTAGTGCTCCAGGTCTGGGCACCTGTCTGGAAGAAAAGAACTACATACCCCAGTGGGGTAGGATAGCATGGAATAGGGTAGGGTAGAGAAGAGTACAACATGGTAGGATTGGGTAGGGAAGAGTGGGGTTGGGAAGGGCTGGATAAGATAGGATAGGGAAGCGTAAGGTGGAGTTGGGTAGGGTAGGCAAGGTTAGGGTAGGATACAGTAGGGTAGTGGAGGAAAGGGTAGTGCTTGGTAGGAAGGATGGGTTAGGACAGTGTAGGGTAGGGCAGGATAGGAAACAGAAATATGGAATGGGATGGAATGCAATGGGTTAGGCTAGGGTACAGTAGGGTAGGATCGGGTAGAGTGGGCTTGGCTAGGTTACAATAGGCTAGGGTAGTATAGGGTAGGAAAGGATAGGATATGATACAGTAGGGATGGGATGGTGTAGGATAGGGTAGGATCAGATACAGATGATTAGGATAGAATAGGGTTTGGTAGGGTAGGATATGGTAGGATGGAATGGGATGGGAAGCAATACTATAGGGTAGGGTAGGGCAGGGTATGGTAGGGTGGGGTAGGAGGATAGGATGGGTTATGGTAGTGTAACGTAGGGTACGGTAGGGTATGATGGGATGGGAAGGAATATGGTTTGATGGGGATGGTAGGATAGGCTAGGGTAGAGTATCAAAGGATAGGGTAGGTTAGGGTAGGATAAAATACAGTAGGATAGGATAGGATATGTTAGAATAGGTTAGGGTAGAATACAGTAGGGTAGGGTAGAACAGGGTTGGATAGGATGGGTTAGGACAGTGTATGTTAGGGCTGGACAGGGTAGGGTAGAATAGTTGAAGGTTGGACAGGATAGGCTTAATTAAGGTATGCTAAGGTACGGTAGGGTAGGCTAGGGTAGGCTAGGGTTAGAAAAGATAGGATAGAGTACGGTAGGATAGATAGGATAGGGTTGGGAAAGATAGGATAGAGTACAGTAGGGTAGGATAGGATAGGGTGGGGTAGGGTAGGAAACTGTAGAGTTGGCTTGGCTAGGATAGGGTGGGGTAGGGTGGGGTAGGGTTGGGATGCAGCAATGTTTAGAGTAGGATCAGATATGAAAGATTAGGATAGACTAGGGTAGGGTTTGGTAGGGTAGGATAGAACAGGATAGGGTGGGGCAGGGTATAGTAGTATAGGGTACAGTAGGATAGGATAGGGTAAGGTAGGGTAGGGTGGAATGGAATGGGAAGTAGTAATGTAGGGTAGGACAGGAAAGGGTAGGACTGGATAGATTACGGTGGGATAGCATAGATTAGCGTAGGGTAGGATGGGATGGGAAGGGATACAGTGTGATAGGGAAGGCAAGGCTAGGGTAGGTTAGGATAGGATAGAGGAGGGCAGATTTGGGTAGGTTAGGATAGAGTAGGATAAGATACAGTGTTGTAGGGTGGGATGGAATAGGATAAGATAGGGTATGGCAGGATAGGGTAGAATAGAGTAGGGTAGGGAAGAATAGAGTTGAGAAGGGGAGGGAATTGTATGATAGGATAGTGTAGGGTAGGGAAAGGATGGATAAAATAGGATAGGCTAGGGTAGGTTTGGGTGAGGTGATGTAAACTAGGTTAGGGTAGGGAATGGTTGGGTAGGGTAGGATAGGGTGGGATATGGTAGGGTAGGGTTGGGTACGGTTGGCTACAGTGGGGTAGGGAGGGGTAGAGTAGGGAAGGATAGGATACAATAGGATAAGGTAGGGTTGGATAGGGTTGGGCGGGATGGGATAGTGAAGGGTAGGGTAGAATAAGGTAAGGAAAGGTAGGGTTGGGTAGGATAGGAAAGGATAGGGCAGGATAGTGCAGGATAGAAAGAGTAGTATAGGGTAGGGTAGTGCAGGGTAGGGAAGGGTAGAATAGAATGGCATGGGATGGGATGTGATGGGGTAGGGTAGGAGAGGATAGGACAGGATTGGACAGGTAGAGTGGGAGAGGACAGGGTGGGCTTGAGTAGAGTGCAGTAGGGTATGGTAGGGTAGGGTGGGGCAGGATAGCATAGAGAAACGTAGGTAGTATAGGATAGGGTAGGGAAGGTTAGGATAGGGTAGGTAGGGAAAGGATGAATCAGCTAGGATAGTGTAGGGTAGGTTGGGGTGTGGTGGTGTAAACTATGTTAGCTTAGGCTAGGCTATGGTATGTTAGGGAATGGTTGGGTAGGGTACGATAGGGTAGAATAGGGTGTGGTAAGGTAGGGTCGGCTAGGATTCAGTAAGGAAGGGTAGGGTAACTTAAGGTATGATAGGATAGTATAGGGTAGGGTAGGATTGAGTTGTGTAGGGTAGAAGAGGATAAGATCTGCTAAGATAGGATCAGATAGGATAGGCTTGACTAGGGTAGGATAAGATAGGATAGGGTAGGATACGATAGTATAAGGTAGGATAGGATAAGGTAGGGCAGGGTATATTAAGATGGGATAGGATAGAATAGGGTTAGGGAGGGCAGTGAAGGGTAGGGCAGGATGGAATGTTAAGGGATGGGATAGGGTAGGATAGATTTGGACAAGGTAAAAGGTAAAAATTTGGACAAGAGTAAAGTATGGTATTGTGAGGAAGGGAGGGACTGGATGAGGTAGGATTGGGTAGGACAGTGTAGGGTAGGATAGGGTAGGGAAGGGTATGATGGGATACAGTAGAAAAGAATAGTATAACGTAGGGCAGGGCAGGGTAGGATAGTTTAGGATAGGGTAGGAGACGTTGGGGTGGGATAGGATAGGTTAGGGAAGGATAGGGTAGAGTAGGCTTGGGTAGAGTGGGGTAGGAAGGGAAGGATAGCATAGGGTAGGGCAGGATAGTATGGAAAGGGTAGTGAAGGGAAGTGTAGTGTAGGGATGGATAATGTAGAATAGGGTAAGGTAGTCTAGGATACGGTTAGGTAGGGTAGAATAGGGTAGTGTGGATAGGGGAAGATAAAGGTAGGATAGGGTAGGCTGAGGTAGACTGGCATAAGACAGGGAAGGGCAGGATATAGTAGTGACGGATAGAACAGGGTAGCATACAGTATGGTGTCATGGGATGGGGTAGGTTAGGATAGGTTATGGTAGGGTATGGTAGGATAGAATAAGATAGGGGTATGGTAGGGAAAGGTAGAGTAGGATGTGTAGGTTGCGTTAGGGTAAGTTAGGAAAGGTTAGGGTAGGGTAGGCTTGTGAAGGGTAAGACAGGAAAGGGTAGGATCTGATATGGTACAGAAGAGTAGGGTAGAGTAGAGTAGGTTCGGATAGGGTACAGTAGTCTAGGGTAGGGTAGGACAGGACAGGATAGGTTAGGCTAGGGTATGACAGGGTAGGCTAGAGTAGGATTGGGTAAGGTAGCACGGTATAAGGTAAGATAGGATAGGGTACAATAGGGAAGGGTAGGGTAGAGTAGAGAAGATCCAGATAGGGTAGAGAAGGGTGGGAAGAGTAGGGTAGGATAGGATGTGCTAGGTTAGGTAAGATAGAGTAGGGAAGGGTAGGGTCAGATATGGAAGGTTAGGATAGAATAAGACAGGGTTTGGTAGGGTAGAATAGGATAAGGTAGAGTAGGGTTGGATAGGCTGGGAAACATGAGGATAGGACAGGATAGAACAGGGTGGGAACAGGTAGAGAGGAGTAGTGTAGGGAAGGGTGGAGTAGATAGCATAGACTATGATAGAGTAGGATAAGATGAGGAAGGGTAGGGAAGGGTAGGGAAGGACAGCATAGGCTAGAGTAGGATAGGGTAATGTAGGACAAGATGAGGTAGGGTAGGATAGTTTAGGATACTGTAGAGCAGAGTACAATAGGAGAGGGAAGGGTAGGATAGGATAGGGTAAAATAGGGTAGGGTGCTCTATGGGAACTGTTGAACCACAGTCTGAACCACTGATTGATTACCTCAGGCAAGCCCTGACTCAGCCACAAGAGTAAAGGTGAAGGCAACTCACCTGTTGACCAGAGGGGCTGGAGCCTGGCTCCACTTCTCCTAGACCCATTTAAGGGCAGACTGCCACTGAAGAAGGATCTGTTTCTGGAGATTGCTCCCTTTGGTGTTTTTCTGTGAGCCTAGGTCACGGGTGACCTTGTCATTTATTTCTGATTATCCCATTCCTCCATTATAGTCTTTCAAGCTATACGATCTGTAAAATACCAGACTAACCACATCACACTGTATATTTGTTGATCGTACAGGTGAGATGGGATGCAATAGTGTAGGGTAGAGCAGGCTTGGGTGGGGCTTGGTAGGGTAGGATAGGATATGACAGCATAAGATAGGGTAACGTAGAGTAGAATGGGATGGGAAAAGATACAGTGTGATAAGGGAATGTAGGGCAGGACAGCATGGGGCAGAGTTGGGTAGGATAGGGCAGTGTAGTGAATGGTAGGATGGGATGTGATAGGATAGGGTAGGCCAGGTTAAGAATGGCTAGGTTACGGTAGGATAGGGTACGTTTGGGGAGGGCAGCATAGGATAATGTAAGATAAGGTAGGGTAGGGCAGGGTACAGTGGGGTAGAATAAGATTGAATAGGATGGGATGTTACAGGGTAGGTTAAGGTTGGAAAGAATAGGGTAGTGTAGGACAGGATAAGGTATGTAAGGTTATGGAAAGGTTGTGCAGGATAAGGTAAGATTGGGAAGGGTAGCATAAGATAGGGTAGGGAAAGGATGGATAGGGTGTGGTGTCTAGAGTAGGCACAACTAGGGGAGGGTTTGGTATGGAAGGGTAGTGTAGGGTAGGACAGGGTATTAGGAAACAATAAGACAAGATAGGGTAGGATAAGGTACAGAAGAGTAGGAAAGGTAGGGTACTGTAGGTTGAGATGGGATGGGGTAGGATAGGACAATGCAGGGTATGGCAGGGGAGAGGCAGGGTTGGATGGGATGGTATAGGACAGAATAGAGTAAAATGGGATACGATATGGTACAGTGGGAGAAAAAGGAAAAGATAGGTTAAGGTAGGCTCAGGTAGAGTGGGGCAGAGTTGGGTGACGTAGGATTGCATAGGATAGAGCAGGATAGGATTTGGTAGGGGAGGATAGGGTAGGGTGGTGTAGGGAAAATAAGAATAGGGTAAAATAAGGTAGGACAAGGTAGGTAAATGTTGTGTAGGATAGGTAAGGACAGTATAGGGCATACGTAAGGATAGGGCAGTGCAGAGTATGGTAGGACAGGATGAGATGGGATGCAATGGCATAGGGTAGAATAGGATTGGGAAGAATGCATTAGGGTATGGTTGTGTATGGCAACGTAGGAAAACGTAATGAAGCGCGGGCAAGGGAAGCGCGGGCAAGGGAAGCGCGGGCAAGGGAAGCGCGGGCAAGGGATCGAAATATTTTGGAAGGGTGGGATAGGATGTTATGATAAGGTCGGGTGGGCTCGGTTAGGATGGCATACAATAGGGTAGGACATTATATGGTATGTTAGTAAATAATAGGATAATGTAGGGCAATGTAGGGAAGGGTACCCAGCTGGGTCAGGCAGGGTTGGACGGGGAATGCTAAGAATGGGATGGGATGCTATACAGTAGGATAGGGTAGGATAGTGTTGGATAATTAGCTTAGGCTTGGGTAGGATAGGCTTGAGTAGGTAAGGATAGGATTAGGGTAGGATAGTGTAGAACCGGATTCTGTATGTTAGGATAGAATAGGATAGGGTTTCACAGAGTAGTGTAGGATAGGGTAGGGTATAGTATATTAGGAAAGGATAGGGTAGGCTCAGGTTGGCTGTGGTAGCATAGCACATAATAGGGTAGGGTAAAATTGGATACGGTAGGGAAGGGTAGGATAGGAGACAGTGGGAAAAGGTAGGGTAGGGTTGGCTAGGCTAAGGTAGAGTAGGGTAGGGTAGGTTAGGGTGTGGTACTGTAGGCTAGGATACAATACAAGGGGATACTGTAGGGTAGGGTATTGTGGTGTAGGGTAGTCTAGGGTAGTGTAGGGATGGGATGGTGTGGGGTAGTGTTGGTACTGTAGGGTAGGATAAGATAGGATGGGATACAGTAGGGTAGGATACAGTAATGTGGTGTAGGGTAGGGCAGGATAGGTTAGGCTAGGCTAAGAAAGGTTATGGATAGGATTGGGTGGAGGAGGGTTGGGAAGGGAAGGGGCAGGGCAAGGTAGGGCAAAATAGGCTAGGGCAGGGAAGGGTTAGATTGAATATGGTATGGTAGACTAGGGCAGGACAGTGTAGGGCAGGTGAGGGTTGGATAGGATAGGTTAGGGAATGACAGGATAGGGTAGGCTCGGGTAGAGTGGGGTAGGGTAGCATAGGACAGGGTAGGGTTGGGCAGGATAGGATATGGTAGGGGACAACAGCGTAGGGTAGGGTAGGGCACGATAGGTTAGAATACGATAGGGTAGGGTAAGGTAGGATAGGATGGGATTGGATAAGGTGTGATAGGGTACGACAGGGTAGGATAGGATAGGCTGTGGTAGGATTAGATAGGCTTGACTAGGGTAGGAGAGGGGAAGGTAGGATTGGGGAGGGTATTCTAGGGTAGGATAGGAATGGGATGGTGTGTGGTAGGGTAGTACAGGATAGGATGGGGCAGGGCAAGGTAGGATCAGATACGGTAGGGTAGGCTAGGGTAGGGCAGATTAGGGTGAGAAAGGATAGATTAGGGAATGATAGGATCGGGTAGGCTCGGGTAGAGTGGGGTGGGATAGCATAGGATAGGGTAGGGCAGGATAGGGTATGATAGGGTAAGATAGCGTAGGAGGAAATGGGATGGGATCTGACAGGGTGTGATAGGGTACAACAGGATAGGACACTGTATGATAGGATCGG
This sequence comes from Bambusicola thoracicus, assembly GCA_002909625.1. Classification (NCBI taxonomy): domain Eukaryota; kingdom Metazoa; phylum Chordata; class Aves; order Galliformes; family Phasianidae; genus Bambusicola; species Bambusicola thoracicus. Next base: position 9,527 of record PPHD01027778.1, read on the forward strand.
ATAGGCTTGACTAGGGTAGGACAGGCGCAGGTAGGATAGAGGATGGTAGGATATGATAGCATAGTGTAGGATACAATAGTATAAAGTAGGATATGATAGGGTAGGGCAGGGTCGGGTAGGCTAGGATAGGGTAGAATATGGTAGGATTGGATTGGGTAGGGTACAGTAGGGCAGTGAACAGTAGGGCAGTGTGGAATGTGGTAGGGTAGGATAGGGTACTATACGGTGGAATAGGATAGGGCACAGTAGGATAGGATACATTAGGAAAGGACAGGACAGGGTAGGGTAGGAAAGGATACAGAACGGTAGACTATGATAAGATAGGGTAGGGTGGGATGGGACTGGATAGGGTAGGATAAGACAGGGCAGGATAGAGCAGAGTAGGATGGGATAGGATAGGGCAGGATAGGATTAGATAGGATAGTGTAGGGTAGGATAGGGCAGGGAAGGATAGGATAGAAGATGGCAGGTTAGAGTATGATAGGGAATGGTAGGGTAGGGTATGGAACAGTAAGACATTAATTGGAGGAGATGGGATGCTATGGGGTAGGATAGGCTAGTGTAGAGTAGGATAGGGTGGGCTTGGCTAGGTTAGTGTAGGATCAGATACAGTAGCTTAGCCTAGATTATGATTGGGTTTGGTAGGGTAAAAAGGGACAGGATAGGGTTGGGTAGAATGGAGTAGGATAGTATAGGATTGGATAAGGTACCATAGGATAAGGTATAGAAGGGTAGGGTAGGGAATGGATGGATAAGGTAGGGCAGTGTGGGGTGAGGTAGGCTTGGCTAAGGTAGGGTAGGGCAGGCTAGTGTAGGGTACAGTAGGCTAGGGGAATGTAGGGGAGGCTAGGGCAGGGTATGGTATAGTAGTATATGAGAGGGTAGGGTAGGATTGGGTAGGATGTGATGTGGTAGGATAGGGTAGCTTAGGGTAGGATAGCATAGGATAGGATCAGATGGGTAGGATAGGTAAGGATAGGTTAGAATACGGTAGGGTAGGGGAGGATAGGGTAGGCTCGGGTAGAGTAGAGTAGGCTAGGGTGGGGTAAGATAGCATAGAATAGGGTAAGGTATGGTAGGGTTGGGTAGTATAGGTTAGGGTGGGTTAGTGTGAGTTTAAGTGGGGATGGTGTGGGGTAGGGTGGGGCAGGGTAGGATCGGGCAGGGAAGCGTAGGCTAGGGCAGGGTAGGCTCGGGGAAGGTAGCTTAGGGCAAGGTAGGATGGGGTATGGTAAGGTAGGGTTGGATAGAATAGGGTTGGTTAGGGCAGGTGGGGTAGTTTAGGATATGGTAGGATGGAATAGGGTAGAACAGGATACAGTAGAATAGGTTAGGGTATGGTAGGATAGGGTGGGCTAGGTTAAGGTAGGTAGGGTTGGATGGGACAGGATGCAACGAGTTGGGTAGGATAGGGTAGGGTTGCCTTGGGTAGGGTATGGTAGGCTTGGCTTGCTTATGGTAGGGGGGGTAGGATAGGGTGGGGTAGGATAGGGTTGGATAAGGTAGGGCACTGTGGGGTGGAGTGTCATGGGGTAGGGTAGGCTAGGGTA
>PPHD01027779.1:0-11075 GCA_002909625.1 Bambusicola thoracicus
TATTTCTAGCTAGTTATAACATCAGTTGCTCTTGAAACATTTACCTGCATTCAAAATGTTGAAGTTGTACATGATGTATGGAGAAAATGCTAATATAAAGCAGTCTCTGACCAAGTAGGATGAAGAGAGGTGTCTGATTTGCATTTTCAAGAACTGCCAAACTATTTTATGTTCTGAATTCTTCAAATTAGGGTGTGAAGTGCTTCATGGCCAAGCCCTGAGTTAGTTCTGGTCCATCAGAGTAGAATAACCTCGGCCTTGCTCAGATCCTCTCTGCCTTTCTTCTATCTTTTGAAAGACACAACTCTCTGATAAACAGATTGCGTATATAGATAGAAAGGCACTGTTTCTCTGTATTTGCACGTTTTTCAATAAATACTTGAGACCACAGTTGCTATTTTAAGTGAGAAACATATGAAAACATCTTTGAAGCACTGCATCTGAAATATCTTATGAAAGGCTCTCACTGAATTCTATGTTTGACTTCAAGTTTTAGGAAGCGTCAGTATCAGAAGACTGATGCTTTCTAGCTTTGTAATACTGAATACCTATGAGATCTGTTTTACTCAGTTAACATTATTCCTGACAATTTTACCTTAGAGGTTTGCTGCTTCTTTATCTCAAAGCCAGTTAGTTGGGATTTGGGCTTTGTTTTTCTTTTCCTCCTAAACAGCTGTTCCTAAGCATGGTGCAGTTTTCTGTTTTGATTGCTGGAAGTGGAAGTATTCCTTCTAACACCACTTCAATCAGTGCACTTTCATACACTGAACTGAACTTGTACCCTAACGGCACATCCCTGCTCGTGGCCAGTAGTGGGAGCATAGGGATAGGAAGAGAAGACTCTACAACAGTACTTCTGAACAAGGAAATTTTTTCTCAAGGAAGAAACATTCAATGTATCACTCCTAACCTTACAGTACTGTAAAGGCAGCAGCACCAGTCCCAGATAAGCTCAATGAGAAAGTGTTTCAACAAAAAAAAAAAAAAGGATACTCACCCAACTCTGAAGATCTAGGCTCAGAAGAAAACTCCACAAAAAAGGAATACCTAGAAAAAAATCCTTCCAGGATGGCAGTCAGCCCTTAAATGAGGTCTAAAGAGGTGCAGCTGGGCTCCACCCCTTCTGGTCACTCTGCTGAATTGCCTTCACCTGTGCTTCCAGGGCTGATCAAGTCCTTTCCCCAGCTGCTCAATCAGTGGATCAGGCCGTGACTCAATAGTTACCATACATTAGACAGGTACATTTTTCCTGAGGAGGCCGTAGCTGTAATAGTGAGTTACTGTTATTCTACGGAACCGGGCCGGACTGGCCCATAAACAGTCAACAAAAATTAATACAGTTATTGCTGAATGTGTGTATCTACATGTCTATAAAAAAAAAATAGTACCATTAGAAAAAGAGTATCCTTCAGAAAAAAATAAATCGTTCTATTTACCATCATTATCTCTGCTTCCCAAACCAGTGCTACGCAGTTGATTTTTCCATTGCTTCTCCAGAACGAATTAATTTCTAGTTATAAAGAGAAACTGGTTTTGTACTTATGAAACAAAACACTGACAATTTCAACAGCTTTTTTCTCTAGAAATGGTCTGGGGAGTCAGTCCCAATAGGAAGCCGTTTGTATTCTCTGCTGTTCTCCACTGCTTGGAAGTTCAGTTATATGTGACCCCGGGTCCTGTTGTCCATGAAAAAGATTAGCTTTCCTTTGCTCTGGTCCTTCCTTTGTCAGTTTTAAGTGCTTCACAACAAAATAAGTCTATTTAGCATCTTCCTGGCAGGGTTTCCTTTCAACATACTAGAGATGGATACTTAACCACCAGTTCCTCACTGCTGCTTTTAATTTTTTTTTGCCAGTTCCAAGGCAGCACGCTAGTTCCCTGCAGCATGGTTCCATTTCTAGGTTGCTGTACACAGCCATCCTGCTACACAAGATGTGGCAGCTTCTATAAATCCCACAGAAAAAAAAAAACAAACAAAAAAACCCACTTTGGAGTAAAACTCTTTGATTATTTTCCAAAATGCCAATTTCACTGTGCTTTTGACTGTTGCAAGCAGTTTCAAGAAACAGCAAAGGCATCTCAGATTTAGGATGAAAGGGCCCACAGAAACATGCACCTGTTCTTGGATGTTCTTAAACTGACACAATCTTTACTGATCTTGTTTTTGATACATCCACAGCTTAAGAGGAATTCCGGTTCTCTTTCATTAGACAAATACAGTAGCAGAGGTTGTATTGTTCTGGGCTGTGCTGCCCCCGGAGGGAGGGAAGATCCTAGGCAGCTGAGCGGCCAGCTATCTAGCCTTAACTTCTTGGTATCAATTTCAGCTCTTGGAATAGATCTCCCCCTTACTGATGACCTTTCTGAGGATTAGCAGAGGAGCTGGTGAGTAGTGTAGAGCTGAAACCTATTCATGGGCCCCTTTACAGTAACTCATGTGATTTAGGCAGGGACAGCAGTTGCTGTACACAGATCTATTAAATAACTATTGGACTTCCTGTGGGAGATGATGGAAACAATTACTATCAGTGTCTTTTTAAACTAAATAAGAAGTTAGAGATCCTTGTCTCCTTCCTAATACGGAGCAAACAAATTTATTTCCTAAATCTTCCAATTTAAAATGCAAATGCATTACTTCCTTTGGCAGAAGAAGTCGCAGGGTAAAAAGCACCAGAAAAGTTCCATATGCTGGTGTGTTGTTGCTTTCTTTCTAATATGTAAAGATACAAGGAAAAAATCTCAACATTATGTTTTTTTCCACTACTTTGTTTTGGGAGATTATTGAGTTGGTTGGGCTGTTACTCCTCACCTTGGGTAAAGTGATGAAGATTTTCTCTATACCACTTTCTAGTTCTTCTGCTTTATCGCTTCTTGCACATTTCTACTAGGGAGATTTCTTCAAAGAAAGGTTAGATTATTCCAAGACTTGAATTTTGGAGAAGGTTCTTTCACACCATAGAAGCAGTCTTTTACTTGTGATGCTTTCTCATATGGAAAGCATTGTCTTTGGTCCTACAACAGTCATCAAAAACCAGCAGTTACGTGTTTCTGTCTTTTTGTTTTACATTTTCCTATAATAATAGGTCTCATACATCTCTTTACGCTTTTACAAAGCACTGGTTTGCTTGTAATTACTGCTATAGGACTGCAGCTATTATTTAGCTCCTTAGGTTTATTCTGGGGTATTTTACTTTAGAGATTACAGCTGAGAAAATAATAGCTCAGTAGTAAAGTTCTGTCTGTCCATACTTGCATCACTCACCCATTTGCTTTTCTTCTCCCTGAAAAAGTATTGAGCTAAAAGAGGTCAAAAAGGTCAGAAAACCCTGTGGCTTCAAGAGGAAAAGGACTGCTTCTCCACAAACATAACAAGCATCTACTTGTGCTCTGTTATTGGAGGAATTGGAAATTTTAAAATGGAGACTAGACAAAAGATCTTCCCGTGTTCTTATTCTGTATGCTTTTTGCTAGCCACCTGCTACAGTGCCACACTGCTTTATGCAACGAGAAAGTAGAGAGGTAATGCTCTATAACATACTGTTTGATTAGGAAGGGGTGTATAGCAGATTGTGTAATGAAAACTGATAGCGAAACCGAAGCTTTTGCTCTGACTAAACCAAAAAATTATATTCTCTCTACTAAAACACGTTAGTGTTGAGTGTAACATCTAGACTTTGGCTTAGTCATTAGCTAAGAACAGAGGTGTAGACTTTCATTGTTTCTCCGTATTGACATAAAAGGACTCCTTCATTCCTGCTGTAGTTCTGTGTGCAGACTAGAGTAAGAAGTGTGTTCAGATGTCCATCCACAGAAAAAATAAATGAGGAAATATCACCAAAACATCTGTCTTATGCCAGAATAAGTCACTGTGAACTGCTGAAGTCTGAGGCTTTAAAGGTTGCAGCCACAGAAGTGATATAAGCTGTTCTACTGCAGGTTGTTCCTAGATGTCCTCGCTGTCCGCCTGATGAACCACTTGCTATCATGAAGCCTGACATAGTGTTCTTTGGAGAGAACTTACCTGAGCAGTTCCATCGCGCCATGAAGTATGACAAAAATGAAGTTGATCTCCTTATTGTCATTGGGTCTTCACTGAAAGTAAGACCAGTAGCATTGATTCCAAGTAAGTGACTGACACTGGAAATTTCTTGGTTCAAAAAAATTGGACGAAATTAAAATTCTCAGTTAAGAGTTCCAGTTCTGAGTGCTTTTTCTACGCCCAATGCAGAGTAGACATCTCAAAGTAATGAATTTGTAATCCAGAGCACTACTTTGCTGAAAGTTAAATGTGTTTGTTCTGAGATTAATTTATTTTTCTCCCTGTTCATAATATGCGTTTGGAATTGTGAGATTTAGAAAGTAATTGTCTTTTAAAAGATAAATACAGTATCAAAAAATGGAACAGCTACATCAGGTGTTTGAGCAGTAATTAAAGTCAGTACTTCATGCTAAATGATACATAGTGGGCATTATATAGCGTACGACCATTTGGATCCTTAGTTCTTAAAGGTGATAAGGAAAACTATCCGCACTATTACAAAATAAGTCCTTCAAGAGGGCTGAGAAAGTACAATTGCAGGTTAATTATTTGCCTATAAAGCACACAACTTAACTTGTACTCTTAACATGCAAGCCCGAGAACGGCCTGCGCCAGCCACCTGCTGCTCACTGGGGACAGAGCCATATCCAGCACTTCTGTAGTAACACCCTCTTTTCTTTATACAAGAGGCAGAGCCACGTGTTCAGGCTGATGGGAAATTTAGGATCCACAAACGATTGCTCCATCCGTGAACTAAATTTCATGAGTCGGTTATCTGAAGAGCCAGTCAATACTAGGTTATTAGATTGGTGGGTTTTGGAGCCCTGAACATCAGAAATGTGTTGAGCAAACCTTTACATCATGGACTGTACCTGCAAATATTTTGACCTAATTAAGAGAATGTCAATTAACAACAGTATATTCTTTGTGTGCACTGAAGTACATCAAATGAATGCACAAGATCATTACAATCCTTCCAAGAAATTAGAGTACTCTAATGATCTTTTTAACGTGGCTAAACATTGCTGTAGTCAACATTTTTGTGCTTGGGTTTCTTAGTGGTGAAATAGAAAACACATTTTACTGCAAGAAATGGGGAAATCTAGATAGACTACATAGGCATGGCACCTCACACTGCCACTTCAGCTTGGTAACATTTAAGATTTACTTGTATTCTGGATCTGTCTGAAGACATCTCTGAGAAATGAAGTTTTTTTGGCAGATCTTTGGTAAAAAGTAAAACCAAAATGCCTTCAAACCGTCTTTTCTACATTTAGGTTCCATCCCCCATGAAGTGCCTCAGATCTTAATTAATAGGGAACCTCTGCCTCATCTACACTTTGATGTGGAGCTTCTTGGAGACTGTGACGTTATTATTAACGAATTATGTCAAAGGCTAGGTAGTGAATATACAAAACTTTGCTACAACTCAGTAAAACTTTCAGAAATAACAGAAAAGCCTCCACGAATGCACAAAGAGCTCGAAATGCACTCATCTGAGCTGCCACCTACACCCTTAAACATTTCTGAAGACTCTGGTTCACCAGAACAAATGACTCCACCGGATACTTCGGTGGTGCCCTCAGAACACGCAGCTGAATGTAAGGTAGAAAACTCTGATCCTGCCTCTGAAGCTAAAGGGATCTGCACAGAGGAAAAGCTTCAAGACACACAGGCATCCTCTGAAAACCCTGAAAATACTGCTAGTGAATTAATGAACTCTGAAACAATGAAGGAAAATGGAACCAACAATGGAGAAAGCAAAGAAAAAAATGAAATAGTGAAGAAGTGCTGGGTAAACAGATCAGCAAAAGAACAGATCAGCAAAAGGCTGGATGGTAAGTGTTAACTTATTTCATTCTCTTGTGGATTTTGACTAAAGTGTTTATTCTAGACTTACTTCAAAGCAATAAATAAGTTTCCCTTGAGGGAATCAGTGTTTTTTTGTGGTTATTTCTGCTCATAAAAGTATCTTCATTTTTCATTGTCAATGCAGAGTATATTTCTTTTGGAGAAGCCAATAGGAAAACTTTCTGTAATTCAGAATAGATTTTATAATCAGCGATTACTGAATGGTTCTAAACTGAGACAGGGGAGGTTTAGGTTAGATATTAGGAGGAAGTTTTTCCACTCAGAGGGTGGTGATGCACTGGAACAGGCTGCCCAAGGAGGTTGTGGAGGCCCCATCCCTGGAGGCATTCATGGCCAGCCTGGATGTGGCTCTGGGCAGCCTGGTCTGGTGGTTGATGACCCTGCACATAGCAGGGGGATTGAAACTAGATCATCTTTGAAGTCCTTTTCAATCCAGGCCATTCTGTGATTCTGTGACTACAAACTCCATAGAAAGATCAGAGTTCAAGAGGCCGAAGCTAAGTATCAAACTCACCTTTCTTACATTTTCCAGAAAAATTGTACTGATCTTGGGATTTTAAACACCATGTCCCAACTCAGTCAGACAGCTATTTTGTAGGACTGAGGGACAAAGTCACAACAAGATTTGAAAAGTGAATCACACAGTTGGAGCCAGGCACATACCAAAGGAAACGTCAGACTTTCCAAAGAAGCCTTCCAGTGTGCAGTCTGTTAACTGACATAACAAGTAATCGTGCTATAAAGTCACTGAGGATGGAGAACCAGGAATTAAGTTGCGATTTTCCTAAAGCAAAGCCTGTTTGAATTTTGTCAAGTACTCTGTGTGCTGGGTTCCAATTCTCTGGTACAACCAAGTGCAATCTAGCTGTGAATACGTCTACCAACAAAAACCTCTGCTAAACATTAGAGTTTAAACACTGCTTTTACATCAAAGGGAGGGAGGAGAGGGAGCGTTTAGCTTCCCAGTAAAGCATTTGTTAAATGCTGTTCCTAACAATACACTGAAGTATAAATTTCTAGTGTAATCTTATTTGTCATATTAGCTTCACTTTTGAAAATACATCTATGCAGGTGTTTTTTAACCAGAAGTCTGCAAGATCTTGTCTGAATAATTTCAGCTTTTTGTTTCTGCTGGGCAGCCTGTTCTAGTTGCCCCTGTTTGAGCAGCAGCATTGGACCAGATGATCTCCAGAGCTCCCTTCCTACCTCAACCATTCTGTGATACTGACTTGTTAAATTCTGTTTCAGGTACTCAGTATCTATTTTTACCACCAAATCGCTATATTTTCCATGGAGCTGAGGTATACTCAGATTCTGAAGACGATATGATATCTTCTAGCTCTTGTGGGAGTAGTAGCGAAAGCGGCTCGTGTCACAGTCAGAGCTTAGATGTGGAGGATGAGAGCGAGATTGAAGAATTTTACAATGGCATAGAAGATGAGGATGCTCCAGAAAGGGAAGTGGAAGCTGCATTCGAGGAAGATGGAGCTGAACAAGATGCAGCTGATGAATCGGCTTACACAAATGAAGCTGCAGGGAACGATCATCCAACAAGCAACAAGTTGTAAAGTGATCACTGGTTACAGGAATTTTCCACCAGCATTAGAAGCTTTGGCATGTCAGGAAGAATGTTTACGTCTGGATTTAGAGCAAGGAAACCATAAGGATGTGGTGTTTATAAACAACTGAAACAGATTTTCATGCTTAGTTTTTTACCTTTTTCAATAAAATTCTCTTACTGCACACTCAACACTAACTTTTTTTTTAAGGTACTAGGAATATCTAAGCAATTATTACTATGTTCACTTTTAAGTCATCTGTCTGATCAGGCATCCGTGTATATAATACCTATTTTGCATAATAAATTTCAGCTTATATTATTTTTAAACAGTTTTGAAAAAGCCATTGGAATGTTAAACTAATATAAAGGGAACAGCTAATTTAGACCAAAGAATGGTATTATCACACTTCTTGCTTTGTAACAGTTTGGTTTATTTAAAACTTCTTAACGCTTCTGCTAAACCTTTCGTTCTCGCATAGCCTATCATTAAACACTGGCATTTTCTAAGACCTACTGTGGCAGCTAATTTTTTGCTTTAACAGTTAGTTTGTATGTTTGAGACATACTTAAATGTGAGTAGATAGTTAAAAACGGAAACAAGACAGTAAGCACTTGAAAACTCCTAATCCTTTTTAGACTGATAAGAAGTGCTGTGAAAATGCTTCAGTTATTGAGCTTAATACTTCCTGTGGACATGAAGCAATGTTGACATTGGCTCCTTAGCAGTTGTGATACTGGAACGCCAGTATTTTAGGCAAAATGGATTCCCAATGGTAGAAGTTTTTCATGTTGTGTGCAAAAAGTCAGATATAGTGCAGCTTGCATTAACAATAGTATTCGATCAGTTGCCAAGGCTGTAACATGGAGGCTTGACTGAGTACACAACAACGTTCCTACCAGCACGTGAGAAGGCACGGAAACCAAATCTCTTCCTGTAATGCTTACAGGAGTAACAGAATCGGAAGAAACTTGCTCAGAGAGCAACAGCCTCTGCTGCTACTGCTGTGTGGGTGAAATACAGATTCATCACCTGCTGCTTCGAGTGATGTCCCAGATGGGGAACGTGACTTTCCACCTGCTAGCTCCAATGTGCATCTTAGAAGCAAAGCAGCTACTCCAATTATCACACTGCGTATTAAAGTGCTAAGCTGCCTTAAAACTGGATGTTGCAAATTTTCAAGTGCAGATTGTTTCCAAGCCTTTAGAATTATTTTGTAAAATTGTACAGTGCAGTAGTAAGTGAATCAGCATTTTTTATATAAACCACTTTTTCAACATTGGCCCAAATGAACTCTACGGTGTAGATTATTCATATCCTTTGCTTTAATATTTATTACATTTTGGAGATGTATAGTAGCTGTTCTTTGAACGTAAGATACATCACTTAATGAATATTTAAGAACAGCTTGCTGTATTCATCTAAAAATGTTGGCATGTTGTCTCATTGTCCGAATTTAATAGAGCTCTTCTTTGGCTACACTAAAGAATGCAATATGTTTAGTTTTCACTTGCATGTTACAATGTACTAGTTTGTGCTATAGGAGATATTTTAAATTGAAATACTTTGTTTTAAAATATTTTTACAGTGAGGATTGTTTTCTGCTCTTTTATATTGTATATAGTGTCTTTTATGTAATCTACTGGCATATGTTTTGTAGAAGACTGTTTAAAATGACCGACTATCTTCCTGCAACTTTTGAAATACAAAACCAGTGTTGGTTATTTTTCGTCAGGGGAAGGGCAGTGGATGTCATTTACCTGGACCAGCACTTCTGCAAGGCCTTTGACATGGTCCCTCACCACATCCTTCTCTCTAAATCAGAGAGGTGTGGATTTGAAGGATGCACTGTTTGACGGATTAGGAATTGGCTGGCTGGAAGCAGCCAAAGGGTTGTGATTAGTGTGTCTGTGTCAGGGTGGAGGCCGGTCACAAGCGGTGTCTCTCAGGGGTGGTCAGTCTTGGGACCGGTGCTCTTCAACATCTTCATCAATGACAGACTGTGGCATCGAGTGCACCCTCAGCAAGTTTGTGGATGATACCGAGCTGAGCGGTGCAGTTGATACGTTGGAAGGAAGGGAAGCCATCCAGAGGGACCTGGACAAGCTGGAGAAGTGGGCCCATGAAAATCTAATGAGGTTCAATAAGGCCAAGTGCAGAGTGCTGCATTGGGTTGGGGCAATCCCAGGTGGTTATACAAACTGGGGGAAGATGTTCTTGACAGCAGCCCTGCGGAGAAGGACTTGAGGGTCCTGGTGGACGAGAAGCCGGACGGGAGCCGGCAGTGCATGCTTGCAGCCTGAAAGGCCAACTATATCCTGGGCTGCATTAAGAAAAGCATCTACATTTGATAAAGAAGCTTACAAAAGAAAACAACTTCTTCCAGGAATGTAAAGGTTTTAGCTGTGGAGTAGAAACTTGGATATAGTTGCAGTAGGTGAAAACACAGAGATGCAAACCGAGAGTTCTCCTAGAGCTCATGTAGCGGTCGTGGTGGGCTGAATGAGCCCTGCTTTGCTTTTGGCTCAAAGCTTGCTTTCGGAGGCATTTCGGGAGGTGGCACAGTCACCGACCCTGGGCGTGTTCAAGAAGCATTTAGCTTTTGTACCTAGGGGTGCGGAGTAATGGGAAATATTGGTGGTAGGTGGATGGTTGGAGCCCTTGGAGGTCATTTCCAGCCTTGCTGATTCTCTGAATCCTGTTTCTTAGCTCCAGAATTCCACTGTCTCCTTCCCAAGGTTCAACAGTTATCTGTCGACGGGATCTAACGCCTCTCATACACGAATCAGACATTTGGGAATTGAGATTGATTTTATTGACATGATTGGTGACAGGGGGACAATGGTGACAGACTCCCTAATGCTTGTGCAGACCCAATGGTGTCCCGATGAAGGGCCGCAGTGTGTTCTGGGGTCAGAAAAGAGCAGGCTTAGGCGGATGGCTGCCAAGGGCAGTCGCCAGCTCTGCAGGCAGGACCCAGTGGAGGGTGTCCTTCTGCAGCACAGCTAGGATGAAGAAAACCAGCTGCAGCAGGCCCAAGAACAGCAGAAACCTCCTGCAGAACAGAAGAAGGCCCAGTCAGATCCGGGGGCGCATTTGTCTCAGCACTTTCCAACCAGACCTGGCAAACGGCCCGTGGACGTGTGCCATACAGGGAGCAACGGAATCTGTCGTACCTCTGCTCAGGGCTGCTAAGATACCCACCCCACCTGCTCTCCCACCCAGGACCCTAAGCAATACTGAAGAATTTAGTCCCCCAAAAAGTCAAAAGCTGCCTGATGGTCTCTTGGAGCGGGTCCAGAGGAGGGCCACTAAGATGATCAGAGGGCTGGAGCACCTCTCCTGTGAGGAAAGGTTGAGGGAGCTGGGCTTGTTTAGTTTGGAGAAGAGCAGGCTCCAGGGAGACCTCATTGCGGCCTTCCAATACTTGAAGGGAGCGTATAAACAGGAGGTGGAATGGTTGTTTACAAGGGTGGATAGTGATAAGACGGGGGAATGGTTTTAAACTGAGACAGGGGAGGTTTAGATTAGATATTAGGAGGAAGTTTTTCACCCAGAGGGTGGTGATGCACTGAAACAGGTTGCCCAAGGAGGTTGTGGATGCC
>PPHD01027780.1:0-11075 GCA_002909625.1 Bambusicola thoracicus
AAAAAGTGATTTTAGTAGAAACTTTGATATTATAATTTCTTTGAAGTGATAACTACAGAAATTATTCATTTTATTATTTTCACTTAGCTGTTTTGAATCATATTAAAGAGCAGATGATCATCTGGGATAGGCATGTTTGAACTCTTCATTGTTTCAAAGCTTTCAAGAATTTAAGAGATTATTATGAAACTGACACAGTAAAGAATCAGTAATTTTAGGCAAACTGATAGCTTTCCACTTAAAGTGAAAAAATAATTTCTGGAAGTGCAGCTTTGGCGTACTCGGTCAAATGCCAGATTTACCTTCTAACAGATTCTTTTTAATGACTTATTCTGCTTTTCTCCTGAACATGGGATGGAATTCCAGTCATTTTCTCAGATTTCTGTGTCTGATTATTCACGCAGGTAAGGCCTTTTTCAACAAAACTGCTATTAAAATGTACTTGCATTCTCTCCATGGAACAGAATACATCTTCAAAGTTTGACCAATTTGTTACATTTTTAGTATCTGTTCTTTGAGATCAGGATTGAATGATTTCTTAATTACCTTTGCTATCAAAATGACTCTCTCATATGATTAGTCTTGCCACTACTTACATTCTACTGGTGTGTGCTCAGTGTTTTGTATCAACATCAAGTAAGTGGCTAAGAAGCTAGAGTTAGCCCTAAGTATCTAGTGAAGAATGATTTCTTGTCTTTGATTTCACATTTGTTTATATTTCATAGCCTGATTCTGAAAAGAAACTTCATCCTTAAAGTCTCACCACATAGGTAGGTTTTTTCTGAACCAAGTCTTGTGCATGTGTTGTGATTCATACATTACAGTGTGAATAAGAAGATTACTGCGTTGCACTGGGAAACTTATTTGGAAGTGTTTGAGACTCTTCATTATGCAACTGTGCTTGTTCAGCCTGGGAAAGTGAAGGCTGTGGGAAGAGCTTATTGTGGCCTTCCAATAATTAAAGGGAGTTTATAAATATGAGGGAAATCAACTTTTTACAAGGATACATAGTGATTGGATAAGGGTTTTAAAGTTTTAAACTAAAGGAGGGGAGATTTAGGTTAGACACTGGGGAATTTTTTTACTTGAGTTGTGAGTGCTGGAGCAGGCTGCCCAGAGGAGCTGTTGATGCCTTGTCCCTGGAGGCCATGCTAGATGTGGCCCTGGGCAAACTGATTTAGCATTTGATATAGTGGCTGGCAACCCTGCCTGTGGCAGGGGAGTTGGAACTTGCTGATCTTTGAGATCCCTTCCAACTCAAGCCATTCTATGATTCTGTACTAAGAATTTTTGAGAAATATATATCCTATAATGAGTCTTTAGGAAACATGAACTGTTGTGTACTCCTTGCATACATTCTTAGGGTGTGTTTAGTGTTTTTTTTTCTCTTCTGTCATTCAATTTGGGTTTTGGAAATTCTTGTACATAAATAAAGATTTGGCAAAATGAGGCTGTGTTGAAATAGAACAGTGTTACCAGATCAATATATGTGAACCAATGGTTTCTAACATTAGAACCTACTGGCCTAAGAGTAATAATTAGAAAAACTGTCTCAAAGCTCTTAAACTCTTTTATATATATTTTATATATATGTATATATAAAATATTTATGTGTATATTGGTGTTACTGCAAGAGTTTCTGTCTTTTAAATTTATTTCTAACGCTTTTCTATTACTGGATTATTTGTTGTCATATTAATGTAATGTTCTTCTTTATAGTTTTACTTCTCTGAAGTGTTTTAAAAATCCTGGTATTTTAGACAAAAACTGTGTGGAAAAAGTAGATTAGAACATAATTCACGGTATGAAGAGAGGCAGATCATCTGTGCATTTGCAGGAGACTGTTAAATATTCTAACAGTTAAAATTTTCTGTATATAATTATCATTTTCAATTTGGATTGAGTGGGAGATCATATTAGAACAGCATAAAAATAGTCAGGACATTGAATAAATTACACTAGTCATTATTTTTGGAATAGAGATAAAATAGGGAAAGAAAGTCATATTGATGACAAAGCGGAATGTTTAAATATATACAAGTGCATTATATGTAGGTAAAAGCTATTGAAAAAGGCTAATATAGCTAGATTTTTTTTCTTTTTTAATGAGTGAGGATGAGCTATCACTGAATATTTGAGATGATCTCTAAATCATCTGGAGGTCATCTTATCCAACTTCTTGCTCAAAGGATGTTGAATTACAGGAGGGAGTTTTCTAAGGTCCTTATCCAATTGTGCTTTGAATCCTCAGGAACAGAGATTCAGCAACCTTTTGTCCCATGCTTCAGTGTGTGTCTGAGGGGAATGTTACATGTAGTACCGCTTGTCATCCAATGACCAAATTATGGGTACTACGCAGTGAAGATTATCAGGAACACTTCAGAAAGTACTGTTTCTAACTGTTTTATTGAAATAGCACAGTTCTATTCTTTAGAGTCTATTTTAAAACTTCAGGAATATCGATGCAGTAGATATTATGAAAAACTGAAGGCGGAGAGCAGAATTCTTTAAGTTATTATGATGTGAGGGACTGTGCTAGGAACAGGCAGTTCTGCTTCAAGGCGTAGTCAGCCTAAGTAGATAGGACAGTAAGTTAAGCTAAATGGTAAATAACCAAACACGTAATAAAGGCAATTTTTTTCTTAAAGTTTATTTTCCTAATGGCCTTGTCTCTCTTTTTAACATTGTTGTATAATTTTAACCTCCTCTGTTTGCTATTTACATTTCTCATTCATTGATTGTTTTAAATATGTTTTTAGTTTAAATTTCATTATTTCTGTTTCTCATTTTTGTGTTAAAAGTGCTACCTTTATTTTTTCTTCAGTTTCATGTATTTAAAAACTGTCATTATTTACCATTTTGTCTACTGCATCTTTTAGGAATTTATGATTTTGCTAAGTTCTTTTGTTTAAAATTGAGTCCTTAAACTGGAGACGTGGACGAGTCTGATTCAATTGCTTTTCTGTGCAGTTACTTAGTCCTTCCTGAAGAGGTGAGGCATTTGCCAAGAAAGGAACTAAATTACACAGACTCTGTTTCAAAAATTTATAAGCCTCTCTGCTGAGAACACCTGGTTACGGATTATGCTCCACTTGCATGGTAGAAGTATTTCTGCAGAGATGAAGATGAGATATTGAGACCCTGGGTGTTTCCATTCAAAACATCTCTGAGCATCTCCTGCCACTCATTGAGAATGCCGCGAAAAACTGTAGCATCTTTGAAAATGCTTTAAAGTCACTGCACATAAGATCAAATTGAGTCAGATGGGATTTGTGGAGGCAAGCAGGCTTACATTCAGAATGAGACCTAAGAAACCAAGGTTTCTTAGGATTTCTTCCACGTGAGTTGTGAAAATGTGCAAGGACGCAGCTTCTGTAACTTCTTTGGGAAAACTCTTTCAGTGCCTATTAACTCTTCAGGCTTTTTGCTCTTACATCCAGTCCAGCCCATCCTTTGTTGCATTTTGTCCATTAGCAGTGCATCCTCAAGAAGAATTCTGGCTTTGTCTTCTCTATAGCTCAACTTTATGTAGTTGAAGTTTGCAAATAGTTCCTTTCTTGCCCCATCCATTTCCACCTCTGCCTTCTTTAGGCAAAGCAAGTCTATCTCCCTCATCTCCTTGTGTACTCTACTTCTGACTGTCCTAGCTGGCTTATGCTCTGTTTTCTCCTGTTTATAACTCTAGTGTTGGGAGAAACCTGAAACCGTAATAGCACAGGAGCACAAAGTTACATGTCATATGGGTATCTGAATAACAAAGTATAGAATGTGTTGTCGCCCTTTCTTGGTGAGCAGTTTTAGTTCTAACCAGGCAGGGTGTTTGTTTGCATGCCTAGGTTTAATCTCTGTACTGGCATGTGAAATCAAGGTACCAGAAAATACTGCTCATTTATACATTATCCATCATCAACAAAAATGGGATATAGTTGTGACTGAAGTCATTTTGAATAATTTTGTTTTCTGAAGTATTATTCCATTTAAGCACCTGAAAGACAGTTCCTTCATGGAAAATAATAAATAGGAATATTTGTACTTAACATTTATGAATATGAAAAAGAGTGTAATATAGATCTGATATGACATGCAGTGAACCCTTGTGAAAAACTCTTGTCTCTTTGTGCTTTAAAACTCCGAAATTTTAAAGACCTACTGAGTAACTAACGTGCAGTTATGCCATTATGCATATCCTCAGTCTGTCTGTATAGTATACAGAAATCCTTCACCTCTCTGGACTCAGTGCAAGTGCAAAAGGTTGATGCATGCTAATCGTTTGCAATACTGGTGTCCAAGACAGGTGGAGATAAATTCTGCATCCTTTGTGTGACATGCCCCGTTTGTTTTATTCAGGTAAATAGACGTGACTTTCTTTCATGAATAAAATCTACTGAATTTAACTAAAAAAAAATTAAGAAAATTATTAAAATGAAATATTTTTAATAGATCTTCTTTGCCATGATGGGAAATAAGAACAATATATATTAATTCCTTCGACATTTGTTCATTTATTTTACTAACAAATACTACTGCTTGCTTTCAAACTGAAAGTGACTCTTTCCTTCTTTGTCTTTTTTCTGTCCTTTTTTGTTTTTTCTTGCTTTCGTGGATGTGAACTCCAGGAGGACAAAGTGGTTAGAGCCTTTTTTCTGTCTAAAGTCCTTTTCTTTTATGAGTAGACTTATTTCCTGGCCTACATTTGCTTTCATTTACACGGGTGTAATTCCTGCTGAAGGCAAGGGGAGTTACTATCATTAAAATGAAAGCAATATTTGTCATGAAAGGCTTACGTGTTTTTCAGATAACTTAGTTACAGTCTGTGAGTTGTTGTGGACGTGTTGCATGATATTCCTCTCTGTTTGCAGCTTTTCTGAGCATGCCCCTACCTTTCCTTTAGTTTTGCAATATGATATGTGCACAACTTAAAAAAAAAAAAAAAGAAAGAATAAAAGTAGGAAATTGTCTAGTAGGTGTTTCTCATACAAAAATGCAAATGGATTTTATCACAGTGGCGTAAGGTTTAAGGAGTCCCTTTTGCCTCCTATATAATATTAATGGGTGTATTGTTGATATGTGTGCACTCAGTGTTTTTACTTGTTGTAGCACAGTAGTTTAGTTTTGGTTTTTAGTGGCAATACAATTAGATGTCAGTAATTTTTAAGAAAATGTACCTATTCTTAACATTTAGCAAAATGCTAGAAAAACCTTAAAGGAGTCCATTAATGCACATTATTTTTAACATTAATGGTCTATAGGCATTCAAAAAATGTAGTGCACATATCGTATGAAGCATCATGTTGAAATAATGTCAGAAGTTATGCATGTCACTGACACAATTTTGCTGATACTATGTCAAAAGTAAATATTTTAATCTGATTTTGTTTTTATGTATGTTTAGAAAAGGTAGTAGAAAGATGAATTTGAGAATAATCCTGGGTACATCTCAATATTTTACATTTTAGATCTAATTTTTAAAAATTAGAATCAAGAAAGCTACCTGTGCTAATGTAAATCTACTCTTTCATTAAAATCTCTAACATATGCTAAAAGGAATTGCAATTACCAAAGCTTACCCTATAGTGCTTGGGGAGTTAGTTCCTATATGAACTAAAGAAATTCTTTAGCATTCATAAGCATCTAGTGAATGTTTATGTGGCACAGTCTTTCACTGCTATAAATGGGATTTTTTTGTCTTACTGGCAGCATTGTCAAGGCTCACATTCAACTCACATTTACTGCTGAAAAATATGTTGTGTAAAGTTGTAAATCACTTGCTGTTGTTACTATTTAGGATGTGTTTTTACAAGGGCATATGTGATCTTTGTGGTGGAACACATATGGATCCCCCAGTCTGTTACAGGACTACAGAAGACTTGGGTGTGCTTGTGGATGGCAAGCTGGATATCATGACTGGCAATGTGCCCTTGCAACCCAGAAAGCCAACCATATCCTGGGCCACATCAAAAGAAGTGTAGTCAGAAGGTCGAGCGAGGTGATCCTTCTCCTCTACTCTGCACTGGTGAGGCCTCACCTGGAGTACTGCATCCAGATGTGGAGTCCTCAGTACAGGAGAGGTGTGGACCTGTTAGAGTGCAGCCAGAGGAGGGCCACAAAAATGGTCCAAGGGATGGAACACCTTGTATATGAGGACATGCTGAGAGAGCTGGGGCTGTTCAGCCTGGAGAAGAGAAGGTTCCCAGGGGGACCAGATAGCAGGTGGTTTAATAGAAGGAACTATTATCTCCTTGAAGAGTAAATTTCTCTCTTTCAGTATAATATTGTAAGGAATTGATGCATGTTAATGTTGTTCCCATAGTGAATCTAACAACTGATGTCCATGAGGTACTCTGTGTTGTAGCCGTATCAAATCCTACATTCTCTTGGGAGTGAAAGTGAAGAGCAAAGTAGTTACAGCAATAATGTTACGTGTTTATCAAGTTTTTCTGCTGGTGTTAAGGAGGAAAGATGCAGGAATTTCTACAGCTAATGAATTAGTCAGATTTTACTGTAAGTGACAATTATGCCTTAAGTTACTTCACATAGTATCTGATCCTGCTGATTTTTGAAATGAAAGTTTTAGGAGTTAAGAAGGAAGAAAGAACATGTCACAGGTCATAGTTTTCTTGACTACAAATATTGTGAAGTAAGGATAACAGTGGTTTTCATTCTTCTATTTTAGTGATGTTAGTGTGATTAAAAATACTGGTACATTGTTCGCAGGTACTCTCAAAGCAGGTACCTCAAAAATAGGATTAAAAAAAATACACAGCATTTACTTGTATGCTACACATGCCAAAAATTCTTGATATTACTGGTTATCCTTTTCCATTGTTAGCCTTTCAGAGGAAATGTGAATAACTGTGTTCAGTTTTGGGGCCCCCAGCACAATAAAGACATGACATTATTGAAAAAGGTATGGAGGAAGCCATGGCAATATACAAAGGTCAGGAGCACCTTTCCTACAACGTCAGGCTGAGAGAGCTGTGCGCATTCAGCCTGGAGAATTCCTCTGGCTCTGAAGAGACCTCATTGCTCCTTTGCAGTACCTAAAGGGGGTTTACAGGAAGGCTTTAGAAGGACTCTTTGTAAGCACGTTTAGTGATAGAACAAAGGGGAATGGTTTTAAACGAAAAGTGTATAGGCTTTGGTTAGTTATTATGAAGAAATTCTTTACTGAGAGGATAGTGAGGCAATGGCACTGGCTGCCCAGAGAAACTGTGGATGCAGCATTTCTGGAGGCATTCAAGGGCAGGTTGGATGGGGCTTTGGGTAGCTTGATGTAGTAGAAGGTGTTCCTGTCCATGCCAGGGAGTTGGAACTGGATGGTCCTTAAGTTCCCTTTCCAACCCAAGCCATTCTTGGTTCTATGAACTGGATCTTAAGAGGCCTATTCTGCATTTAGTGACTATAGGAGTGACAAATTCAATCTAGTGTACTGGATAAAATTATATATAAGATCTTAAATATACCATATATATAGATTTAAGGTAAATATAAGATAAATATATTATATTATACTATTTATATTCTGGATCTCCGTCCTCCTACTTTAGATTTTTTACAATTTCTAGCCAAATAATGTTATTAAAAGGAGCATTTCCATTAGCTGTAACAGTGTACAGCCAAATCACTGAAACTCATGGAAGGTCTGATTAAAAAGCTGAGGAACTAAGAAGTGTAATAGTTTGTGCAAAATGGATCTTCACTACAAATATTAGGAAATGAAACAGTGAATATTTGAATTTTGACTGAACTTTAATTTATCACGTTATAAAGGAGTAATGAAATAAAGAGCTTACCTATGTCTTGGACTCACTGAAGGGCTCCAAGAGGAGTGATCTCCAGAAAGAGATTCTTCCTCCTTGGGGGTCAGCCCTTAATTGGGGTCTAGGAGAGGTGGAGCCTGTCTCCACCCCTTCTGGTCACTCAGGTGAAATTGCGTTCACCTGTGCCCCTGCAGCTGACTCAGCGCTTGCCTCAGGTGGTCAATCAGAGGTTCAGGCTGTGATTCAACAGTTCCCATACTGTATTTAAACAATTATATACCTTTGATTATCTTTAAAGTTGTCATAGATTTCTAGAGAAAGCAAGTAAATTCATCTTAAAGAAAGGTTTTGGAAACAGCTAGCAGGAGAAAACATGATTCCTTCTGATGTAGGTTCCTTCTCTTGCTGGTCATGGGTCTGGCTTTTCAAAACTTTAAAAATCTCTATGTAATGTTTAGTTACAGACATCTGTGGTTTAGATACATTGATCTGTGCTTTTCAGGGGCTTGTTTTCTTACTCCTTCTTTAATAACTGTCTCAGGCACAGAGATAAAAGACCAGCTTTATGATTCAAATTAGCTCCAACTTAATTAAACTATGTGGAAATATTATTTGCAACAAATAATGTTGAAGTCAGTGCTGCATGTCTGAAGAAGAGTGAAAATCTCATTCTGAATTAGACTGTGTCTATAGCTGTCTTCTCTCTCATCTCAGAAGTTAGGATGCAATTGCTGATCGTCATAAAAGTAGAAGTCAGCTGAAGGAAAAGGTTGATGTCTATGTGCAATAAATGGAGAAGACATTTTTTTTTTAAATCAAAAGAAGAGAGGCTTTAAAGATATTATGAATCCTTTATACTACTGCAACTGAGAGGAAGTCTTTCCTTAATTTCATGCAGCCACTTCATACTAGAAAAAATAGTCTCTTGGATGAGCAGTGATGACACAGGAACCTGATCTTGAGTCCACCAGAGAAAGTGGAAAGACTGAACTATTAGGTATTACTCTTATATATACTAATGCAGACCTGTAACTCAAGCTGGAAGAATTGATTTTCTTTTCTAAGCTATATTTCTGCTTAATTTGTTGAACAATTATGATGTGAAGTGGGCAAGTTAGTGGCTTTGCATGGAGAGAATTTGATACTTCTGCTCTTTAATCTCTTTTAGCAGGTTTAGGAAGTTGTTTTTAGACAGTTATTAATGGCAACAGGTAAATGAAAGCCTACAACAGAACTGCTTATTATTCTGTAGTGGATAAACTTGAGAAACAAAACTAGGGAGCTCCCTCCTTGTTTTGTCTTTATCTACAGTGTAGAGTGGGTAGAACATTTAACACTTTGCTCAAAGTAGGTCTTCAATCTTCGTCATGTATGCATTTAAAAATACTTAAAGGCACAGACAAATAACTTGTCTTTAAAAATGAAGTCCTCAGCCCTTACCAGTCTTAAGAATCTTCAGATTCTTTTTGGATGAAATTGTCTTAAAGACTGCTGTAGTCAAATTCAGAATCAAGCATTGTTACTCAATAGCTCTCCAGGCTCATTCCCCTGGCAACAGGCGTGACTTTGGAGTTTTATTTGAGCTTTAATTATTAAATCAAGGTTTAATCATTTTTGAGAATTCTAGACAGAGTTCAGACAACAGCAGTCATTTTTAGCAATATAGCGTCATAAAACACTTCTATGTAAGATTACATTAGAAAAGATCAAAAGCAATTAACATTTGTCCTTGTTCTCCCTTTATGTCTTACTGCAAGTAAAACTTTATATTCCCTGGTTTTCCTTTGGTGAATTCCAGAGTAATGAATATTATTATTCCATTCAGCAAAGACCAAAGCAGTTGCGAGGATGCTCCCATCCTTCTGTGAACATTTCACTTAAACTGTTAACAGGAGAGAAAGCTTCTCTCATTTTGATTCTGCCACTCCAAACAGGTCCTGGGCCCTGCCAAGTATCCTCATGTTTCTATATCACCTGTGCTGCAAGTCTCTGCCTTCACAGTGCCCTGCAACTTTATCACCTTGGATTGCCCTGATAGGGCAAATATTTGTAAAAATCATGGGTTGTTCCATGCCCTCCTTGCTATTTGCTAATACCTGCTTGGGTTAACTCTTACTATTCATGACGCTTGACTCTGACCTTTATGTCTTACCAAGAAACACGCTCTGGGTCTCACTGAGCTTTTCACAGGCTGTATGTGCTCTAAAGGATATTTCGTTTAAAACAAAGATGTTAATTTCTTCCTTACTGAAATTTGGGGAAAAAAAGAGCCCCAAACTTTTACGGAGAGATTTGTTGAAACAGTTAGGGTGGTTCCTGGATTTAAAGTACTTTTGACAAAAATCTCCTATATTACCAATTATTTAGGTTTGCTCTGCTGGGACATCTCAGCTACAGGAAGCTTAATTATTTTCCTCAGTGTCATTTCCCTGAGTGTTGTCTTTCAGATTGGGATCTCTAAAAGTAATTCAGAGAGTTGGCAATGTAGGCCTTCTTGTCTTAGGCCAGTTATCCTAGGGTGTTCTCTGATACTAATTCTCATGTATCCATTTGTCTAAGCTGCTCTCCTTTATCTTATTGTGTTCAGAGTCACTCTAGTTACCTTCGTCACTATGGAATGTACCTACAGTAACTGAAGGTGCTTTTAACATATGTAGTCATGAAAAGCTAATTTTTCTATCTTCTGTTTCTTGTATTACAAAAGATGAATATATGCAAATACCTTTAAATTTCTAAGTAAATATTTTTACTGTGTGATTTTTTTTTATTTGTAGAAGTTACTCTGATTGCACAGTAAAATCATGTTCTTTACTCAGAAATATGCTACATAGCTTCTGATTTTCAGTATTTTCAAGACTGCCACAACAGTACATACAAAAAATATGGTCAGTGTATGTACATCTTATTAAAGCTGCAGATTGAAACTTGCCTGAAATTCTGACAAAGAGCACACATACTAGATGACTAGTACTGATGATTAAATTAACACACAAATGACTTTTTCTTAATTACATCTCTTCGAATGTGTTGTTAACTTCAGCAACCTTACTGCCATACTGAAATACTCTCTGCGTAGGTCGTCACAATAAAGGAATAGAGAGATTATGCTTTGTTATAGTTGAACTTCAGGTTAACTTGTGTGAGCTGCTGGAGAAGTTGAAGGGCAGTGGGAAGGAATAACACATCCTTCTTATTTTTCTCTCTGCCAAAATTCCCTTTGGCCTATTTCTTCATGGGCAGATCATTGAAACACTCCCCACAGTGTTCAAGGAAAGGGGGATGTGGCCCTAGAAAGTTATTTTCCTTTTCGAGCTT
>PPHD01027783.1:0-11074 GCA_002909625.1 Bambusicola thoracicus
CTGAGTGCCCTGATGCAGATTTCTCCTTTCCTTACTGTGGGTCCCAATAGACATTGACTCACAAGTGACGGTTCAAGTTCTTGCCTGAGTTAAATATCCCCAATCTTAGGGGTTGGGTTTTGTGTGTGTGTGTATCATTTTCATTTTGACGTGATATTGGTCTCTTCATTTGCAAATCCCAACTCACCAGAATGTAAAGGGCCCCTTCAGAGCTGTTCTGATACTCATCGATGGTTGAGAAGACAGACAGCACCAGGCAGGAGAAAACAAGTAGAAAACTACAGAACACAAAAAAAATAAAAACAAAAAATACAGAGGGACAGAACGTCAGTCTTCAGAGCAAGAACTTTTCACACTTGGTCACACGTTTTGACATTTACACATAGGAGCATTCACCATGCTGCTGCTTTAACACCGTCCCTTTACAAGGATACCTCTCACTGGCGATGAGGGGATAAGAAATGACAGCAAAGAGGCTACCAGGCCCATGCAATCACACCTGGGATCACGCTGGGACTGCACTCTGCTCATCAGTCACAGGGCTCACGTCTAACAGTGGAGGAGAACCAACCTGCAAAAGGGAACATGGATCCCTGATGCTATGAACAGGAAGGGTTGGGTGTGGGAGGACCTGCTGGACCAGTCCCAGTTTGGCCAGTGCCAAAACACCTCCATTCCCAGCACGTGGCTGTGATAGCCTCTGAGATAGCTTCCATGTTATGTCAGCTCCAACAAGCATGGAAACGCTCCTTTGTTACCTCCTCACTGCCAAGAAAACTTGGCAACTCTTCAGAATTAATTCCACCAACTGCTTTCCCAGCATCCCTTGTCCACAGATTACCAGGATGGGGATTTAACAGAGGTGGGGGTTTGGCTTTTGGGTGGTGCTGTGCAAAGCCAGGAGGTGAACACAACGATCCCCATAGGTCCCTTCCAACTTGGGATATTCTACAGTTCTATGATAAAACGCACACAGAGGCTGTCCCCACTGAGCGTCCTCTCCACACGAGCATCGGATGCACCGGTGCCAATCCAAAGGCACTGATGGGTGGCAGCAGCTCCACTCTCTTCTGACGTTTGATGCCAGCTCTGCAGGCATGGAGGTGTCCTGGCACCTGCTCGTGGTCGGAGCAACCCCCCCCAACCTGCCATGCCCGCTGCTTACTCAAACAAAAGAAGGGGAATTAATTTGCTGCAGATCAATTTACTGAAACAATGAAGTAGGCCAGCACGGGGAGGAACTAAAAGCTGCGTTCTTTCAAAGCATTAAATAATTCATCTGTCTGGCTCTGTCTCACATTCCTACAAACTGACTTTCAAATATTTATAAGGCACGGTCGGGCTGCCGGGTGCAGCTCCTCGGTGCTGTGTAAAGAGAGGCAACACAGGGCTGTGTCTGCGGCTTTGCAATGGTCATTACTGTCACGGTGCTCAGGTATAGTGGGGGGATTGGCAGTATTTATTCTGACCACAGGCAGTGCTGAGTCTACTGGAGGTAAGGGACCTTAAGAGCCACTCCACAAGGGCTGAGCTTTGCCAGCAGCAAGTCCCATTCAGCACAGAACAGCTCAGGACAATCCCCTCATTTCTCCCTTGCTGGTACTCACGGACCTGGAACAACCCCAAAAAGCAAGGAATTGCCCCTTGCAATCCCACTCACCATCACTCTCACCCAATGTGGTTTCCCGCAGGCTGTGCAGTGAGAGGGAGCTGCAAATGGGTCAGGCAGCCCCGCTCCAAGGGTGGCCCAGATTTTGGAGCACACTCCCACGCTGGAGTGAGAAACAAATGAATAATCGATGAAAGAAGAAAGAGAAGAGGGGGGGAAAAAAATAGATCACGGGAAAGGATGGGGGAAAAGAAAATCCCACATGTTCTGATTGAAGAAGTAGGGCGTGGGTTGTGTCTCTGGGACTGAATATCACAATAAGATGCTCAGACAGGTGCTGAAAGCAAAGTGCTGACATCAGAGCAGACATGCACACCTTCCTTACTAAGGTGGATGCTTCCAATGGATCCAGAACAAAGCCACGCTGAAACAGTGAGTCCTGCTGGGGATGAATGTCAGGAGAAAGAGGAGTCCTACGTTACCTTTGTCATTAGAAATGTATTGATAGGGGAGAAAGAAGAAGGAAGGAAAAGACATTGCTTTATCATTTCAACACGAGCTGAAAGCATTACCCAATAGATAAGGCTCTTTGTACAGATGTGGTCCAACATGCCTGCTGGTGAACATCTTCCTCATGCCCTGTGCAAGCTGTGGCTGTGTGGGGTGAGCCAGGGTGCTCCATGGGCAAAACCCCATAGGGCAGCAGCTCCCATCCCTCTGCTCTGTTTCCCCATGGGGATGCTCAGCTAGCATGTGAGGAATGGTCCTGTCACCATAGGATGTAGGCACCTCACAAGCACACCAAAATAGCTCCATGGTGATGCATGGCTGCTATGCTCAAATCCAAGGTTCCCAAACCTTTGGGCGGCTGAAGCATAGACTTCAAGAATGAAGCATTTTTTCCACTGGATTCATGGAGCTGTGGTTTGTACAGCTCCTGTAAGGCTCCGAAGGCTCTGTGGCTCCCCTGTTTGCATGGGACGGAAGGAGAAAGCTGAGCCACATCCATGCTGAGGTGGGGAGCACCCTCTGAGCTCCCATGGAAGGCAGGCAGTTGGAGGCTGACTCTGCTTTCATTACATCTAATCCACCCAGACAGTGCAGGACAGGGCCCCAGCTGATGATGGATAGCAAGGGAAAGGGAAACAGGCCAATACACGGCACAGAGGTTGGGATGAATCTAATTTTTAAAGCTACATATCTAATCAAAGCAAATTATGTCTGCAGCCTGACTCTGGGTAATGTTAATGTGCAATAAGAACGTTAATTATGCCCCATCTAATGATTTTTACATTAAAGATGCCAATTCTGCTTACAGCTGGGCAGAAGACAATATCCTCCCTCCAAGCAGGCAGGAGCTGGGCCCCACGCAGCAGAGCTGGCAACACCCTCCCCAAACTGGGCCAGGATGCAAAGGACAGCAAGTGTTGCTGCACCTCCATCCCCTCCCCGAGTGACAGCAAGGACACAGCTGGCAGCAGCCTGCAACCTGCTGGGTAAAGACACTTCTCGAGTTGCTTCCACCTTCGTGCTCAGCCAAGACTCAGCTGTGCAAATCTGCTGCTAACACTGAGAAACCCAAAGTCCTCCCAAGTTTGGTTTTCAGTCCAAAGGTTCATAGAATGGCTTGGGTTGGAAGGGACCTCAAGGATCATGAAGGTCCAACCCCCCCGCCTCAGGCAGGGCCACCAACCTGTATATCTAATAGTAGACCAGGCTGCCCAGGGTGCCATCCAACCTGGCCTTGAACACCTCCAGGGATGGGGCATCCACAACCTCTCTGGGCAGCCTGTTCCAGCACCTCACCATTCGCTCAGTAAAGAAAGGTTATGTCAACTTAAAACACCCATGGCAAGCTTCTTATTCTGGATTACCAAGCTTGGCACGAAACTTCCATATCCAGATTTCATCTCCACCGCATTTCATATCAGCAGTAGAGGAAGAAATGAGTGAGCTCCCACTCCAATAAACAAATAAGTAAGCAAATAATGAAATAAAATGACTTGAAAGGTTTTTTTTTTTTTCCTCTCTCTCTTTTTGGTAAAAGTAAATAACAGAATCCTTATAAATCTTTTCAGGTTATTAATCCCATTTGCCTTCCAAAAGACGCTCCCTCAGAACATACACCCATCTACATGGAGCTCCAATGGGATCAGCAGCAGTGGGATGCCGGAATGAGTCGGGGATGGATGTGATGCAAGGAAGTGGCACGAGGCAATGGGCTCATTACATGCTTTGCTGCCTTCCCATGAAAGTGGGGAAGGAATTAATGATTTGTTTAATTAGAACAAGCAAAGCTGGAAAGGAGGGAGAATTTTACTTCAGGCATTTGAGAGCTACACAATAGAAAATAACTTAAAACACTCAAAAATGACTTTGGGGACATAAACAAGGCATCGGTGATTGTGTTAAAATAAAACCAAAATGCTTCTGGGCAATCCAGCTGTAATCCCAGCAATCCACTTGCAGTGGTCTCTGCAAGATGCTGGCTTTTGAGTTTCTGAAACTTGGGTGTAAATCAGAGGCCTCAAAATGCAGCAATGAGAATAAACCAGGGTGAAAAAAAAGAACCAAACAAGGATAAACAGAGACTGTAAAAAGCCTTTTAGCACTCAGCACAGGAGCACTTACAGCTGAATTTGAATCTCCACTGAATCAGAAGCAGAACTCTGACCACGCCATGGCTGTCCAAGGGCTCATGATGATGCACAATGTCCCTGCCCTAACCAAGAGCTTCCATCATTGTTTTTCACATAAGGAATCCCGCAGCTCAGCTACACTTTTACAAGGCTCAACACAAGCCTCAATGCCCCACTCCAGGTTTCCACATCCCTCAGCTTCAGCCAAAACCATCACCCAAGGTGACTTCTATCACTAGCAAAGCTGGGTGACAGCAACGTGGCAAAACAGGAGATGGGTGCTGTCCAGTAGGTTGAGCAGAAAGGGATTTTGCATGGCAACAAAGTCATATGCATCTCTACATTTACAAGCAAGACTGACCGTAGAATCATACCGTCATTATGGCAGGAAAAGACCACTAAGATCACCAAGCCCAACCATCAATCCATCCCACCACATCCACTAAATCTCCACAGTTCTTGTACACTGAAGAGCTTGAACACATAAGAGCTTTCCCGGATGGAATCCTCAAAGGACAAACGCCAGCTGGAAAAGATCAGTGATAGAGACCAGGAACTGAACGTTCACAGCAGGAGAAAGGGTTACATTTCAGCAATCAGCAGCCTGTTTTATAGAGTTGCCTGGCTCTAATTACTCAACTTACTCAAGGCGCCTCAAACTCATAATAAAGACACATTGCTAATAACCAACACGCACCGAGATCGAGCTAAAACGTTCCCTTCTGTCCTCCTCCAGCATGAATCACTGGGAGATGTTTGTCTGCACATCTCCCCACGCTGTGCTGCAGCCTCGGAGCGGTCAGAGGTCTGGAGGAGAACCCGAAGCATTCATCCATCAGTGCAGCTGCCCACGGGCTCTGTGCCGCAGGGCTGAGATCTGCTGCAAAAACCAAGGTGGGGAGAAATACATCCATGCAACTCCAGGAATGCATCACAGGACAGAACCCTAAAGACCACGGTGCAATTATGGTCCGCGCAGTGGTAAATTAAGAGGATAAAATATCGGATATTTGAGTAATTCTTAAAATGCCTGTGCAGGCATTTACTCAGGGCATGTTCATTGATCTTAATGTGAGGGAAAGTTGCTGTCTCATGCAATACCAGTATTATTCAGATTGAAATCTGAGCACTGCCTGTGCTTCATCCCACAGGGTATTCCCTGAGAAGAACCTCTGCTTCCCCTCTACCTCTGAGAAATTATTAGTAGTAAGTACAGGCACACGAGCCTTCCAAATCTAACCTTTATCTGTATACAGAGATCAAGTTCTCTCTGCATCTTTAGTGCAAAGCCCTGCTGTTTGGCAATACCTCAAAGGGGAAAAAAGAAAGGAAATACATTTAAAAACCTAAAGGCTATGCTGCACGATCCGAGAATGAAGGCATAAAGGATCCTCTTGCTGACTTGTGCAAGTCACTTGACCTGACTTAACTGTGCTCTCAAATTGGGTTAAAAGCAAGATGTCCCTGCAAAGTGTAATGCTGCATCTCATCTAAACATTCCTCGAGGGAATGGGATATACAAAAATAGGCTCTGGTCTAATTGCAGATAGGAAGATTGTCTTCAAAATGTGCAGGGTTGGTTCCTGCTGCAGACAGGAATAGTAGCCAGCTTTCCAAAGGTCTGTCCCAGAATCAGCTATTCAGCTCACGCCCGAGGTTCCCTGCTCACCAAGGACAAGCTGCACCTCTCTGAGCATCCTCAGCTTTGTTTCCCTCTTTCTGCCTTTGCACTGCTTTTACAGCCTCAAGAATTAAAGCACCTCAAAGCTGAGCATCCTCACAGTGCGCCCCACAGGGAGCTGCAGGGACCAGCTCAGAGCCTCGGCAGCACCCCTTTGCTGCCTTTATCATCTCCCTTTCACCATGCCCCAACAAGCCCATGGTTTATGCTTTCCCGGAGGTGGGAGCCCAGAGCTGTGCTCTTGGGCTCCTTTCCAGCGTGACCACCAACAGCGAAGGATGGGCTGAGATTTCAGTGCCTGTTGAGGGCAGGTGGCCCAGGTCTGGGCCCCCGCTTTGTCCCTTGACAACAAAGTCAAGACAGCAGGGTCTTGGAGCAAGAGGCTCATGGGTAAAGCCAAAGCAGGAAACATAAGCGTTACCAAAGCACTGCTAATTTCACTTGCTCATCAGTTTTAATTAACCGAGTCTCGGGGAAAGGAAGGATGCGTTCACAGACTTGCACAGTATGTGATTTCCCCACCTGCTCAATTTGCCTGCAGATAGAAAGGCCCGGAGCCCAGCAGCAGGAGCTGGTGGCAACCAGGGGAGCCCAAAACCCAGGGGATGGTGACCACAGAGGTGAGAAAGTGCACCCATGGGAATAATGGAGCGTGCAGAGGAACACAGGTGGGCTGCGGGAGCCCTGACCTGCCCCCATTCCCAAGGGGGCTGCAGGTACCAGGTCCTCTAAAATTTAACCATGCCACTCTTTGGCACTTTTTCAGCCTTCTATGCTCCTGGTTAAGTGATACAAGGCCAAGGGATTTGCATTGCTTCCCACATTCAGCAGGAGGGATTCACTACACATCAGCGCAATAACAACAGGGCAGCACACCCCCTCCCCATCCCTGCAGTGCAGATGCCTGCAGGCCAGCACTCTGCTTCCATCCCATTTAGGGTCACCCTCCCTGAGCCCTGAGCTCAGCACCCTCTGCTACTCTCATCCCTGCACCAGCCCCAGCACCACCAAGTCGTGTGAAAGGAGTTCTCTATTTTTATCCCAGTTCCTAAGGCAATGAGGCTCATGTGATTGCCCTGTCTGGCTGCTCCCCCTAATATTTGGCCACGTTGGCCAATTCTCATCCAATTTGCCAAAGCACAGAGAGCCTTCCTCTCTGATGGGCAGCAGAAAGGAGGAAGATCGCACGGGCTCAGCAAACCCGCAGAGCCCAGTCTGGCAAATGAGAGGTTTGTTCCCACTCCTTATTTCCCAGCACCAGTAAACACAACAATAAATAGCAAGCTGCAAGAGGCAGATGATTGTGTGGTGAAAGGTGGAAAACATCTAAAAATGATTTAAAGCGGGGAGGAGAACAGGAAGAGAGGACTGCAGATGATGTTCCCTGAGGAGGAGGAGCTCAGCTGGTGGAAGGCAGCAGGAACAGGGGATGTTTTCCTGCCCACCCTGCAGCATTCTGCTTGGGGTGATGCTCGGGTGCTGCTCCCTGCATGCACAGGTCTCCAGGGTGTGGGGATCCTGCGAGCTCCATCCCAGGATGCTGGGAACAAGTCCAGCACTGCAAGGACCCGACCCAGGGGTCTTTAAAGCTCCCAAATAACAGGGACACGGGGCACGGACACATTAAAGCCGCAAAGGATTATCTAGCTGCCATTTCAACACGCCGGTAAATCAAAGTCGATGGAAGCCATATGCTCTGCTGGGAAGCATCCATCTCGTTGCCAAGGAAACATCCTTCCCATTTAAAATGGCAGGCAAAGGCTTGTGAAAACCTGCTTTAACCCGCTTCTCTAGGCACGAGCAGGTCCCCAGGCAGCTCCTGCAGCACTGCGCCGGATGGCTGCTCTTGGGAGCTCAGCAGCTCAGGTAGAGAGCAGCACAGGGATGGTCCAGAGGGAATCAGCCCCAGCCTGACAGCAGTGAGACCCCATTTCCACCATCCAACTCGTTCCCATCATGTATTCCTTGGCATTAATAGGGAATTGCCTGCCTGGGGGTCTAATCACACAGTGCTGCTCAGGGATGCTGTAGGGGCAGTGGGGCAAAGCGCTGCTCAAGCAAGAGGAAAAACAAACAAGAGAGAGAGACACGGACTGGGCTGCTGCAGTTCCAAGCCAGCCTCTTCCAAAGCAGTAGGTACCACCCAACTTCCTACATGGAGCAGGCAAAATCTGACCTTGGAAAAGATAGCACTCTGCAGGCGGTGCTCTCAGAGGCAATGAGAAACCCATACAAATTGGCTTTGATTGAGAGAGAAGATACAGATTAGTTACCAAAGGGACATCACGACAGAGAACAGCATATCGGTTTGGAAAGATGGGGCTTCTACACAGCTACTTCCAACCTCAGCCTCCCCAGATGTCCTTCCTGCAAAATGCTCTTCCATTTATTGCAAGTCTTACAAGCAGATGAAATCAAAGTAGGGAAACAACTGTTTTCTCTCCTGATAAGTAGCTGTGTTCTACCAAACTCTGTGATGCAAAACAGAGACGTTATTTAATAATTCAAAGCTAAGGCAGGCCTGGCAGGACAAGGATATACACTGAAGTCTCCTCATCTGTGTAGGAAATGATTACTGCACCTGGAGGAGGGAGAGGCCATGGTGACAGCACGGGGTGCTGAGCTCTGCTGCAGGGGTCCTGTCTGTGGTGTGGGATTCCTCCACACTTGGGCTCCCAAATGGGGACTATTCTCCCCAGCATACAGCTAAGGTTAAGCCCACATGTAAATCCAGACATGCCCGCAGCCTCATAAATCCTCCTGGAGGAGCACATAGCCAGTGAAAGCACACCAGCAAGCAAGGTCTGCACAGATCAGAGCCAACAACAGCATCACACAACAGCTCAAAAGCCAAACAACATCCTGCAGCGTGACATGGAGGCATGGCCAACACCATGCAAAGGTACAAGTCCCCCTGTACAGCATCTCCAGGCATTTGTTACAACACTCCATCCCCTAAACCCAACGCTGCTCCACCATCAGGGCCTGCTGCTCCTGCCTGAGCTGGGGATGATTCACCTTCACTTGGTAGCACGGCCGTGTGACTGTCAGCCAGCCCCCAAGACACACCGGGGCCACCTGGGAACTGTGTCACCATCAATATCAAACGGCCCTTTTGCGGTCTTGCATGCTCCTCCCCTGCTGCCTTGGCTCGGAGCCTCGCGAGCGGTCTGTGCTGCGCATAGAGGACACCGGCAACGATGAAAAGCAATGAATGGATAACAGCCAGGTAGTATTTTGAGTCGCAGCCTCATCAGCCTGCTGCTAACACAGAGCAGGAGCAGCTCTCCGTCCTGGTTGTGTAACCCAGCCTCGCAGGACGCTCCCCATAATTACAGGGCCTTTCCCTGCAGTCCCACAGGGGCCATATTCTGCATTCACCAGAGGATGCTCAGAGTTTTGCTTCCTCTCTAGCACATTTTTTCAGTCTTCCCTAGAAACAAGGAGAGGAAGCAGGCAGAAAAAAAAAAGAGATTTAATTAACTTTTATTTAATTTCTGCTGCGCTGTCAGCAAATGAAAAATAACGGAGCTGCCCCAGCAGGTCCAGCTGAGCCAGCACTGTGCTGGGTGCACCAACCCCTTGGTTTCGTCCCCCACCCAGCAGGGCTGGGAGCACAGCATGGGCTCAGGCTCAGCTCCAGCTCTTTCTGACCCACATCACATCACGCCAAGATACGGCTGCGGGAAAGATGGGCACTCCTGGCCACGACTGAGGCTGCCAATGCATTGGCTCAATGAGTTTCCTTTGGGTGCTTTTAATAATATCCACTCCCACAACAAAGGCCAAAAGAGCGAGGTTGGGTAGGAATGCAGCTTGTTGGGAGGATTCAGAGCATTTCAGCTTCTCTGCAGGGAGTTGGGGTTCAGGCTTATTCACCCTGCAGAGGGTGCACAAAGTAGGGTGGCAAAAACAGTCAGTTGGATGAAATGCTCCCCAGGTACCCAAGGTCCTGCATGAGGACGGATGGAGCCAAGGCAGCGCCAGTCTCCCATGTTTGGCCATTCCAAAGCACAGAGCAAAAACCTGAGCCTGGGACATGTTTCACCCACTTGTATGTGCCTACATCCCCATCCCCCTGCAGAGCCACAGCAGAAACAGAGTCCTTTAGAGTCCTATTCATCTGCCCCATTCCAACACTCTCGTTTCCTTGCCACACAGTGAGACCTCAAACCATTCCTCCCGCACCGAGGCAGATGAATGGTTGGACTCAATGATCTTAAAGGTCATTTCCAGCCTTAATGACTCTACGAAGCCATTGCTGGCCTACAACCACGTCCCAGCCCTGCATGCTGTTATCTTTCCTGGCTCAGATCTGCAACTACTGGTCTGTAGTGAGCCCAGGGCCACCCAGCACCACTCACAATGCTCCCAGCACCCACCAGTGGTCAGAGCTCAGCTCACGGAGGCTTCACATCAGATCTGATTTCTTCTGCAGAAGGGAAAAACAGCAGCAACAAAAGCTCAGTGCAGGAATCCTTCTTTCCCCTCATTAGCTGGCACGTTGAGACAGGAGCAGCCAAATAAGGATCACATTAAAAAACACCCAGATTCTAAAGCAGAAAATGTGAAAAGCAAAGAGGAAAAAAAAACAGTGCCAAATTCTAAATGGCTGCATATCATGACTGAGACACAACAGAGAAAATTTCCCATCCTCTTTCTCTCTAAGACTTTTTCCTTTCTCATAGAAAATGCCACAACCGAAAAGCAACCACCAACCAAACAAAAGCAGACCACAGCGATGTGCAACCCAGGAGCCCCCAGGACCAAACCACCATGTCACAATTAACGAAGTTTCTTTAGCACTAATACAGATTAAATGCATCGGTCCCTCCGGCTACTGAGGCAGAGCCCTCCTGAAGTGCCAGCAATTCAGTCAGACAACACAAGGACCGGTCCCTCTGGCTCAGCGTGATGCTTAATGGGGTGTGAAGCCAGCCCTGGTCCAACGCTGCCATCAGCCCTCGCTCAGATGGATGCTGCTCCCTGCAGAGCTGCTGGGGAAGGGCTGGCCTGGCACCCAGACAGCCCTCTGCGAGGCCACCAGGACACAGGGGAGGCCTTTCTCCACCCCAGGAGAAGTGACACACTGAGGTCCCTCTTGGTCTGGCAGCTCCTGTGCTGTCAGTGTCTCAGAGGAACCCA
>PPHD01027786.1:0-11073 GCA_002909625.1 Bambusicola thoracicus
AACAGTGGGTTTGGGTGCTCCTGAAGAGGCTGGTATTGACTGATGTTTCCGTGATGTGACTTTTACACTAAAGAACACAATGTTGCCAGTGAAGCAATTTCCATCTGTAATGAAAGAGTAAGCATAAAAGTTATTTTCTGAAGGGGTGAAAAAGGTTGTGAAGCAAAATGAAATAGACTGATATGTTGACACATGTAGTGAAAAAGAGGAGACATCGTGTAACTATGCTTATTAAAGCATAGTTATGAGCTATGAGATGAATTCAATGTACCATTCATTTTCCAGCTCATTCAGTAACCATATAGAAATTATACCTGCCTTTGCCTTGCCTTTTCAACTTGCCAATGGAACATCCGGATTTACCTTTGGAAAGTCCAGCATTATGCATGATCAGGTTTCTGCTGTGAAGCAGGCTGTGTGACTGGGGCAGTACTATAAAATGGTGAGTGCTCCTATTTAGGGTCTGTAAGGTAACGGGTCAGACCTGACAGCTCAGCTTGCATTTTTAGGCAGCTAATACTTAGCCTCCAGGGAGTATAGGTTGAATTCATATTGATTGTTATTTTAGTCACGCTGAACCTAGATAACATGCTTAATCTCATACTTCCCATTTCAGTTCCCATTATCCCCAAGGTATGTGAGTTCTTATGACCCTTAATCATTGTTTACATGTGCAGGCTATTTCCACAGGCTCTGTGTTTCTCTTTCAACATGGCAACATATCCTCATTTATCTAAGAAATAATGTTTAAGGGAACAAGGAAGACAGAGTTGCTCTGTGAACCTTCCAGGTGAAATATCCATGGCAAAGCATATGAAGATTTGTTTCCATTTTTGTATACATCAGAAGTTTCTCTGGATTTGAGATACTTGCAAATTTTTTGAACTTATCTTAGGAGTCTGCCACTGCTTTCTGATTTGGGGCAAGTTTTTAAATATTGTTTATTCTCAACGAGAATTGCGGATATGTAAATATTCTTGTTTAGAAGTAACAATAGCATGATACATTTTCTAACCTGTAAAATGGATTATGCATAATTGGTTTTGGAGTTGAAGTGGCAATGTACATCAAATCTTTTATACAAACATGTCTGTTGATCTTTTATAAGATGGCAATTTATGGGTTCCTGAGAAATCTTACAAAGGCAGTACATGTTTATAGCATTCTGTCTTACTCTCAGCTCCACAAAGTCTCTCATACTTCAAGGAGATGATTCATGCCATAGTTGGACACAGTGCGCAATAGGGTGCTTTGACTAGTAACAAGGGTAAACAAATAAGTAGAGAGGAGTAGATCTGCATTGTAGTTCCATCTAGGAGTAAGGCAGGTAAGGCCTGAATAATGGAGGATTCATTAGGTGGAACTATTTCTGTAACAAAGGCATCAGTGCAAATAATAGCATTGATATTTTGTACTG
The DNA here is from genome assembly GCA_002909625.1 of Bambusicola thoracicus. Lineage (NCBI taxonomy): Eukaryota > Metazoa > Chordata > Aves > Galliformes > Phasianidae > Bambusicola > Bambusicola thoracicus. Next base: position 1,418 of record PPHD01027786.1, read on the forward strand.
ACGTCTTAATGTCAAAATAGTAGTGTATAATTGAATCCAACCTTTAGAAATTCATACATCACTCAAATGTTTGCATGTGTTCAGCTGCTCTTAGGCACTTGCTGATATGTGTCCTCCATGCTTGTTTACAATGGGAAGATTTGTACTCATGAACTGGAATTCTGAAAATCCAGCTGTTGAGCCTGAGCATTGAAGAACCTAGTTGTGCAGCCTTGTTGTTTCAGATTCTGATTTGCAATAAAATACATTTAAAAACTAGAAGGAAAAAAGCAACACTCACCGCTAAAGCGGCAAAGAATGAGAGGTTGTTCATAGCATGGGATCTCTTTTCTTGGATCCAATAATATTTGAAATACGAAGTTATGGTATTTTGCTGAAAGGGGCTTTATTCTGCCAAGCTTCCTTACCTTTAACCAATCCTTCAGCCTGTAACCTCTGCTTTGTCTGTTTGAATGGCAATTTTCTTGTTTATAGGGCTGCCTATTGCTGAGTAAGCTGACAAGAAAGCAAAACAGCTTGATGAATGTGACTCCCTGCTACTTGTGTTTTTGAAGTGGCGTTCTCATTATAAATCACTTTTCACTGAGAATATGGGACATATTCCTTAGGATATTCTTCAATGTTTTGAAAAAAACAATGTTGAGTGTGGCAGACCTCGGTCAGGGCAACGGAGAGAAAAAAATCTTACCCCTCCAGAATAAAATGCTCAGTAATTGGAAGGAGTGGAAAACAGCAAGCAGACACAAAGTCATAATGTCTTTGCTTCCAAAGCTTTAAGTCATATCACCTGATTTCCTTTATAGCACAGTCACCTCTCACTCCATTAGACCTGTGCTAAGAACAACAGCTTGTTGGGCTGAAAATAAAACAAAAATATGTTCAGCTTTCCAGCCCCCCTACACTGTTTTTTTTGTAAGGGAAACTGAAATAGCCTTTTAATAAATGATATTTTTTCCCTGGTAGAGAACTTCATACCCTGTAATCAAGTTATTTATTTATTTATTTTTCTCAAGTCCTCTTTTTGTGGACCTCTTCTTCTTAGTTTTTCTTAAGCATGAACTTCATACCAAGGTTATGCATTAGTCTTGCCAATACTGTTTGGAGGGAAAAACCACATCCCATTTACCGATTCAGACTTAAAACACCTCAACACCTCCAGTAATTTTTATCTTGATTTAGCCTGGGAGTTATATGGTCACTTTGAGCTCTAGTACGGAAAAACCTTTTCAGAACTCTGATGAATGTAAGCAATTGTCTGTTAAAATACTGAGGCAGTCACCTTTCCCCATTTAAAAAAAAAATGGAAAGCAATTTTTTCTTTTTTATGAATAGTGTGCTCTATACATGCAAAACTGTGTGCTTATTAATTAATTTATTTATTCATTTTAATGTGTCTCTAGATGGAGTAGTCAGCCATGAAGACTACATGCTGTGTGCCCCACTATCCATTCCAGCCACAGCATTCATCCATGGGTCCTATTCTGCAGACAGAGTCAGTATTTCTCTTTGGCAGAGAACTGCTCATTCGGTAGAAATATTTACTTTTATTTAATGGGTAGACCTTAAATGCAGTGGAGGTCACCATGAGTACTCTTTTATTGTCTTTATATTTTGCAAATATTTACTTTATACGGATTTGTAAGTTCAGAAACTAGTAGGGAAACCTGAACGGGGATGGGCCTCACCAAAATAGTTACATTGATTCTTAATGGAGAGCTGCTTTCTGAAGTCTGACCTTTCTCTGGTGTTTGTTCACATACTGTGTACTTTAGAGATACTTTGGAAAGCTAGTTTTTAAGATAATGCAATACTGTAGAAAAGCAGCTTAACTAAAGATATGTATTTTGTAGTTGCCTACATATATCAAACTTATCTGCTGAAAAATGAAATCAGACTTAGTCAACAAGCACTACTTTCTATTAAAAAAATATTGGTTGGCACTAATAATATTCCTGTCCTTTATCAGATAAATGAGTGTTCCATTAATTTGGCCATGACTGACACTAGTCTGAGCAGTCCACAGCTGCGTAGGCCATTTTACTTATCCTTGTGAAATAATCAGAAATAGTAAGACTTTTTGTCTGTTGTATTTCCTACTTATTCCATACTGTTTTCCTAAGATGGAAGTTATTGTCCAGAGCTTACCCTAATTTATAGGAGTTGTGGATGCAAGTTTTCCAGAATTGCTTGCTTCAATTACAAGTTGAACACTAACGTAGGATGTTTATCATCTCCTTATCTGCTGGTGTACTACAGAGTATTCTTCTGTACATCAAGAGCGTTTTCCGAAGTATAGATTATAAATGGTTTCAAATAGCATTGCCTTTTCCCTGTCACTAAGTATTTTACCATTCCTATCAAGTAATGGGTATATCTCATTGCCACTAAATTATGTTTCTTATATGCTTATACAAAAATCTGTTAGCTGTGCTTCCATAAATATTCATGACATTAATTTTTGACAGATATTGATTTTTCCCTTGTGTCTTTAGATTTTCTTATTAGATTTCTGTATTATATAAACTCTAATATAAACTGATATCTTTTTCTCCTGTTTCCCTTTCAGTCATTTTCCATCAGTAGTAATTGCTGCATTTATTCATCCATAGAGTTGTAGCTTTTTAACAGCCACTGCTAAAATTCAATAAGTGGTCCAAACTTATTTTAATATTCCTCACTGTTTTGTTTGTTTGTTTTACTTTCTTCAACCTTGGTAAAATTCACCTTCTAGATGAACTGTGCTTGTGTGTGTACAGGAAACTGTTTTGAGATTATCCTACTTACTATAAATGACAGACAGTTACTAACATTATTTCAGCATCAGTCAAGTGATTAATTCATCAGGAGTTATCTTCTAAACTGAAATTCCAATTGAATTAAGAAATGATGAATTGCTCCAAAGACTCAGACAATATTTTATTATTTGGTGTCCAAGTATCTCTTGTATTTGCTTCTACAAAGTCCGTGTTAATACAGTTTTATTTCTTTCCATATATATAAACATGGGCTGAAATAACTCATTTTGTTATCAGATTTGATTCATTAGTGATTTATGTATAATCGTTCCAATTGATCAGTAACTTAAACTGTTGTAAGGAATACAAAATAATGAGATTTTAATATAGAATAGATCCTATTTTCCTTCCTCCCTGCCTTTATTTTGTATTTGTTCTGCTTTTCATATCTCAGCCATAAATGCAAAAGATTGAACATATAAATGTTAAGATATTTACGCTAGATTCCTGCTGCTGTTGTAAGCTCTTACGTGGCTTTTATCTCTGCTGTGCTCATGCTAAAGTTAGTGGCAGTTCTTGAGCAGTGAAGGCCAAAAGATAGAAAGAGGAAGGTGATCTCACCAACAAATTGATCTAATGCATGATTTCACAATTTAAATTTTGGCATTTCCCATCCAAAACTGAAGAGCCAAAGGTTCAACTCTTGTAATAGAGCTAAAACAAAGGCAACGCAAGCCAAGGTCCTTTTTCTCAGAATTTGATTTGGTGTGGTGCATGGTGATGAAGAAGAAATAATAATGGATGTTTAGGGTTAATTAGGTCCCCTTGCAGTCCTCTTCGCAGTGTCTTTTCATTGCTATAAGGCCACAGAAAAAGTTGGTGAAGGGAGACTACCAATGTCTTCCAGAAATTTCACGACTATTATTTGTTCTGAGCAGCTGAGGAGAAAAGTTGCACAAAATACATATGGACTGGGGGATGAGAACAAAAATTATTTTATCTTCCTTTTTACATTCTTAGTAAGTGCTTTCTAGTAATCCTATGTATATCTATTTGAACAGCAAGGGAACCATTAGGTCTCTATAAAATTATCAATTTTAGATTTTAATAAACGATCCTCTTCCAAAGCATGTGAATTCCTGTTACATCATTTCAGTAGTTCAGAGGAATCTTTCTGTACATTTTTTGAATCTGTTCTTAGTTTTGAACCAAGTTGGAAATTTTAAGATATATTTGGAATTTTGTTCTGGTATTTGTCTTTGGTTGGTACCTGCATAGAATGCTCTTAGTTATTAGCTGGACACATCAAAATACCTTTCTTGTCAGATTCATTTTTGTTACATTGGAAAACTTTTATGGGAAAAATAACTTTCACAGTATCTCTCTATAATGATGAAGGATATACTTCTGCCAATACCCAATTGAGATTGATTTTTCTTTTGGCAGCTTTCATAACACTTTATGAATTCATTTTTCTATCACTGAGCCCCTGGGTTTAAGTGTTGGTAAACCACATAAATATCCCAACGAATATGCTGACTGAAAATGAATTCTGGAGTTACAAACCTGCAAGTAATATTCAGTGGCTGAATAGACCGAGTTCCATTACTGATGTTTAGAACTGAAAGGAGCATCTGGCAGGCTAAGCAAAGCAATTTGTGATGGACTCAGAGCATAGCAAAGATATAAATCTTTTTAAGGCACCTAACTTCTCAGGCTTCATCAGAACAGTGAGAAATTGACATTGGAGCTGTAATGTATACATGTGCACAAAGAAGATGTTGTTAGTTTTGATCTTCTCACTCCAGGATTATCAACCCAGTGCACTTCATCTTAATTCAGTTACAATAAGAATTCAATTTAGGTGTAACCAAACTAGAATCTTTTTTCCTGCTTTTCCTGTTTCCCATACTGAGTGCATAAATACCCACTATCTAAAAAACTTGTCTGAAAAAAGTTCTTTGTCGTATATTCCCTTGTGGCTCTTGTACCTCCAGTCAGCTGTAACTAGAAAAAATTAAATAATGTCAATGCTCTGCAGGAAAAACTTCCATTTAAATAGGTAAATGTCTTCTGCCAGACTATTAAGGCCTTTTGATCTACAGGAGGAGGAAAGCGGCAGTAATGGAGTGCTTGTACCGCAGCACCTCCCATATGTTCAGGGTGCGTCTTACCAGCTGAGGACGGTCCTAGAAACAGGAGTGTGGCTGAACCAGGTGATGGCTGTGTTTAGTGGGATGTTTGGGGTCTATGTGAGTTATAACTCACCCAGTAGAGGTCAGTCTGCCCGGTATGATCAGATCCATTTAGAAGATGGTGGCCTCTTCCTCAAACCTCAGATACCTCTGTAGGGCTTCAATGGCCTCATTATATGAACCTGCTCAGGGTTCTTTTACTCAAGGATGTAGGATTCACTGTGTGGGCTCTCCTTAAAAGAGACCTGTGTTTTTTTTCTCACCTTTCAATCCCAGATCGCTCTATTGCTGTGATGGCACAAAGAGAGCAGAGGCAGAAAGGACCCATAGAAGTGTTCTTGCCTATCTGTGAATATCAGTATGAGTGACAAAGCGCAATACTGAAATCTGAACACGTTTGAATGAGCTTTTGAACACTGGATGAGGCTCAGAACAAGGCAGCAATGTAAAAATAGAACAAGGATGTTACTTCTCTTTTCTCTCTACAGTAAAGATGTACCATAAGCCACAAGGCAGGACCATGACAGTTGGCTGTGTTCAAACTGATGCATACCAAAACTGATGTAAATGACAACAGCCATCTTAGAATTAAAACCTATTGCTTAAGAGAATTTTCTAAAGAAACTGTTTCCTTATATGTATGCATTTAGATAAGGAAATGGCCACACAATCTTAACAATGGTTGAGATACCCAAATAATTTTTACAAAATGCTGATAGTGGTGTCACACATAATAAATTGTCTATGACAAGATACAGAGTCCCATAAAAGGTATCCCTTAGAAATTAAAATGAAACAGTTTGTATGTGAAACAATACATTATTTGTATTCAGACCTAACTGTATTCCCAGACCTGTTTGTTGTGGGGGGATCCTCTGCCTTGCTCGTTGCATGCTGAGCCTCTCCTAGCCGTGCAAACAATGCAATTGATTGACACTGAAATTATGGCTTTTTCTTCAGATGCTCATTTGCACTGAGGCGGTGTGGAATAGGCACTCAGCAGCAATCTCTCCAAATACCCACTACCAAGTAGCTATTTCTTTTCGCCTGATTCTTTTGCAGTGGAGAAAGAGTGATTATAATGTGGGAAAATGGCTGATAACGTGATAGTGTGATAGAAACAAATGTAGAAAAGGTACTGTCACTTAGCTAGTTCTCCTGGAAAGCAAACTAAATTGTAGTTCAATACATTATAAACTTTTGAGGAATTGGAGCACACAGAGAAAATCAGAGGTATTCTATGCCTTCAGAAGACTGTCTCTGGAACTGAGACTACAAACCTGTAATTATGCTGACCTTTTCACTTAATTAAGTCAGAGATCCCAATGCTCAGTTGTGAGTGTAACATAAGAACAGATAAGGGTTCTCCTGGAAAAATATCAGCAGTGATGCTTATGCTTTGAATGTCTGAAATTTGAAATTCTTTGAATTTTGTTTCAGAAAGTGAGAATTTGCATCTCACCAGAGCTGATGAATATTTTACTCTTTTCATCTACTGCTTGCAAGGAGATATGAAACATTTATTTCACCGATCTTCCTAGAATCAGTAATAAATGGTTAGAGTGAGCCATTCATATCTGGTGGCTTTTTAAATAAAGGATTAGCCCTTCAATATTTCATTTATTTCCATCACAGTTCTGTAAGCTTGGCTAGATTAAGGTAATATGTAAAAGACTGCATGGGAAATAGCTCTTGTCCAGTGGTAAAGAGGTATGGACAAGCAGGAGGTATATCATTTTTCTCTCCCTCCTGGTCTCTGTGCCTATATAGATGTGTACATGTGTGTGGGAGACCAGAGGGAGGTAGACTGGCTGTCAGAACTGCCAGCTTCTATGTCAGAGTGGTTAGCAATGGCTTCTGCAGGGCGGCAGATTTTTGACAGAGACATCCTGTTGATAGGAAACTATACAGGGGATTACATTTTTCTATTACTAACATAGGTGTATTCTTAGAAAAAAAGAAAAAAAATCAAGCACTCAGTAATGCACGTAGCCCTTCCTAGCAGTCTGGTTTGGAGACAAACCACAGACCTGTGGGGATTTAAAAAAGCAATCTGTATTCTTCCACATCCTTCCTCTGCTTGTCCACTGTGTGAAGTTCAGGCTGCAAGTACTGGGGCAAATAAAATATGGATATAAGAGCATGCTTCTGGAAAAGAGCGTTGCTTTTGAAAGGTCTCTGAAAGGTTTGTCCTTGTGGAGGTTTCCCATTCTGTACCCTCCAGCCTGATGTCCATTTCAAGGTGTGAACAAGCAGAATGCATGCTACTTTTCTCCAGGGCTCATGGGAGTCATTCTCAGCTGAATTTCAACCTTTATGTGCAGGAACAGAAGTTTACCTGTATGCTTCTTCTGTTCTTCCACAGTGCTCTCCAGTGATGAGTGAGGTGCCATCAGTATATATTATCCATGGCAGAATAAACGTGAACTGAATGAAAAACATTTCCATCCCTGCTAAAGTGCATATCCTGGTTCTTCGGTTTTGGATGGATGGGAAAGCTCTGAGGATGAAGACAATGCTATTTCCAGAAATCTTCTGCTCTATATGCAGGTCTGGTCAAAGACAATTATAGCTTTTTAGCTTCAAGGCTGTAATTCCTTCCATCATCACAAAATGTGTTACTGCAGCAAAGGCATAATTTGGAGGTGTAATGGATAAGTACAGAGAGACAGTCAGAAAGAGCAGGCATTGTATGAACATCTGGTGCAGCAGTTTCTCAGATCTTACAGAGAGAAAATACCAGATGATACTATCTCCTTCCAGTCAGACTCCCCTGAACACTTGACTAACTCCACAGTAACAAGCACAGCACCCATGTGAACTCAGCAACCAGTCTGGTGAAGGATGTAACAACTCTGAAAGTGTGAAGCGAAGCTGCAGGAAAAAAAAGTATACAGTTATGATCTGATTAAGATTACCAAATACCTTCATTTCCTGTTTGGAAATCACAACTCCCACTCCTCTTTGCAAAGTCTTTCCATTTAATGGAATTTTAGATACCTGAACACATTGGAAGAAAATCTAGTCAGAGAGGAAGAGGCAAGTTTAATGTTGCAGGAACTGATGGAAGGTGGTCTTATTTTGCTTCTATGGGGGCATAAGGCTATACTGGGCAAAAAGAGATGCACATTATTGCCACCCATATAGCACTGAGGCTATATTGCAGCTGACACTGCAAAAACTAATTCATTGAGTTAGCCAAATGAGCTGTGAGGGTGTTCAGGCAGAATGGGACAGGAAAACTGGTAGTGAAGTATTTACCATGATGTGATGAAGCCATCAGCAAATCCAGCCCATTTCTCCAGAATAAACAACAAGGCGCTGAAAGCTTCTCGGCTATGCAGTACAACTTTGGCTCCAGGCAGTGAAATTGCAGAATCTTCCCGCAGCGCTGATTAAGAACATGGAAAAATAGTTTTGTCAAACTGAGGGAAAGGTGCTATGTTGTCCAGAGTTACTGAGGCCCTTCTCACACCCACTGCTCAAAAAACTTGATCATGACTAAATGGCTGTATGATGAATTATATACTAATGTGATGTAGCAACAGCAAAGAAGTCTTTTCTTTGAGTCTCCTCGCTCCAGACCTGTGTCTGCAGCACCTGATGGAGCTGTGGGTGTCCCTGTTCATTGCAGGGGAATTGGACTAGATGGCCTTTAAAGATCCCTTTGAACTCTGAGGATTCTATGAGTAGTTTTAGATTCTACTGCTGAACAAGATTAGTAATGAACAGCTGCTTTGTAATGCAGTACTTTGAAAATCAAGCAATATGTTTGTTGTGTATTTCCTGTAAAATAAAAAGACAGTCAAGAAAAAGTATCTATCTGAACAGTTAAAATGTCATCATGCAATCCTATTTAAAGGAGTTCAAAACAAAATATACTGAGGCTAAAGTTTGATTATTCGTGATAGAAGTGCATTATGCCTGCAGCTGGTAGATGTCTTTATGAATACAGTGTTAGTTTAAAAAAACTGTAAAGCCAAATTTTTTCATGGAAAAATTGTTTGTTGTGAGACTTCAAAACACACCCACAAATACAGATACAGACAGAGGAAAAGGAAATGCTTTTTTTTTGCTGTCCCACTGAGAAACAAAAAGCTGTGCACAGAAACTGACTCAAAACAACTCCTCTTAACATTTTTATTTATTTGTTTGTTTGTTTATTTATTTATTTTTGTACCTGGTTGCTCATTTATCCAGTTAAAAGAAACTCTTATACACTTGTTTGGCTTGGATTTCAAAACAGATTTATGTATTTCTTTATTTTAGACTGGAAAGCAAAGATGTGAAATAATTATGCTGTTGTCTCCTCTGGAAACTCCCTTTTCCAAATGTGTTGCTATTCATTTCATGAACGTGAATGATCACTATTCTATGGAGAGAATATTGATGATATTTTAATTTACCCTATTAGGTGTAACATAGTAACTTGCAATGATAAATACTCACTATTTCCATTATAAATTACTAACAGTAACCTCTTCTGCATTTCAGGATAAATTTATTTCATTCTCAGGCAGACACTAAGCTACTATTAGATAATTTCCTGTAATTTGAGGACTGAAGGAAATATTGATAAGACTTAGGGGAAAAAGTCCTTTGAGCATCTGACAGCAAATGGGACTGATATTTTTGTAAAAGATTTAATTTTTGGCCCATTAAACTTTGAAAAGTATTCCTACAAGGGAAGTGTAAGAGTGATGACAAAAGCTGTTGACCTGTTTCC
>PPHD01027787.1:0-11073 GCA_002909625.1 Bambusicola thoracicus
CCTCCCTGGGCAGCCTATTCCAGTGCTTAACCACTCTTTCTGTAAAGAAGTGTTTCCTAACGTCCAACCTAAACTTGCCTTGGTGCAACTTGAGGCCATGAGTGGCAGTGCAGGTGTCTTAAGGAGCTGAGTGTTTCCTGAGGGCCTGTGGGCCTTCTCCTAGTGCCGGTGCTGCCTGCAACAGGTCTGCTCTGATTTGAACTGTGATGGCCCTACGGGGGCAATCTTTAATTCAGAATGAGGAGAAAATGCAAAGAGAGCTCTGTAACTGGGCTTCCCAAGGCATTCACGTGAACCATCCCATAACTTGGAACTCCTTTCCTCCTGGCAGGAGCTCCTAGCAGTGGGAAGACACATTTGCCTTCTCTCTGCTCATCAGAGAAAAGGGGTGGTGTGCAGCAAAGTCGGGTCTCCTTCCCTCTCACAGTTAAAGATTTCTTCCTGTGTGTGAGATGAAAGCACAAATGCCTCCCGTGCCTCGTTACAGCTGGTACAGGCCCTGTGGCGGCAGCCCCTTGCCTTAAGAGCCGGCGCAGCGCAGAGCTGCTGTTGCCGCGCCGCTCTGTAGATGGCGCTGTGGGAGCTGGAGCGGCGCGAGGCCTGCCGTGGCCAGGAAGGGGCGGCGGGATGAGGAAGCCGCAGTTGTCCGTCGCCCGATCCGTTCTGCTGGCAGCTGGGGAAGGCGGGAGACGTGGAGACGGCGGAGTTCGGTACAGCGGCGGCGATGGCTGCGGCGTTTCCAAACCGGAAACCGAATTTCTTCTTTTAAAGTTGCTGTTGGAGAAAGTCGTCACGTTGGCTTGACTGCACACAAACGTAGGAGGGCTGCTCCGAAAGTAATGCCTCCCGCTTTCTTACGTTGACCCACGGCGTCAGGGGCAGATGGTGGTGGCACGGCGGTAGAGGCTGAACCTTTATGCCAGCACCCGGTTACACGCTGTTGCCGTGGCAGCAGAAGGGCTCTCTGACAGGATGGTGCCTGACACAGAGGTGTGCATGAAGCAAAGGTGTGTCACCGAGTTCATCTGTGTGGAAAAAAATGGCACCCACTGACATCCATCGATGCACGCTGGATGTTCATGGAGACCACTTGGGGGATGCGAGCACAGAGAGGCAGTGGTGGTGCATTTCAGCAAGTGGAAGACGAGCCACGTTCCAGATGGCTCCGGTGGTCTTGGAGCGTGCCCTCCTGCTAGCATAGCCACGTTGTTCAGTTTTGAGTTGGGTGAGATTGGATTGGAATGGAAGAAGCAGGACAGAAAGAAGCTTCTTGCTCTTCCTTGTGCAGCTCCCTTATTTCCACAAACAAGCGTTGCATGGGAAAGAATTCTTTCCTTCCAAGACCAGACAAGATACTCACCTCTTATACACTGCCTCACCTTTCAAGCTGATTGTTTACTGCAGTTTGTTCCTCAGAAAGTAAAGAAATTCAAACGTGGAAAAGAAAAAAAATCTAGGTTCTACCCAGAGGAAAATTTTAGCAGACATAATTGTAATTATACCCCCATTGCCAGACAGGAGATAATGTTCGAGTGATCTAGGCTCCTGAAGTGCAATTGTGTGCTTCAAATGCAAATTGAACTCAGTATTAAATTTAAAAATGCAAGTAGAGTTCATTTCAATGATGTTTACAAAATGCAAGGCAGAACAGAGAGATGGAAGATGCGGGAAAGACGGAAAAGATACAGGAAAGCAGCATGTCTCTTTGGGCTGACAGTGTTGGGCCTACAACAGACCTTAGTGCAAATGCCATGATTGAGCAGGGTCTGTTAGGATAGGACAAGGGGAAATTGTTTCAAACTAAAAGGGGGGGAATTCAGATTAGATATAAGAAGTTGTTTGTGATAGGGGTAGTGAAGCAATTGGCACAGATTGCCCAGAGAGTTGGTGGATGCTCCATTCCTGGATTCACCCAAGGTCTAGCTGGAGGGGCTCTGAGCGCCCCGATGGAGCTGTGGGTGTCCCTGTTCATTGCAGGGGAGTTGGACCAAATGACCTTCAAAGGTCCCTTCCAATTGAAATAATTCTGTGACTTCAGAATGCTTACAAAAGAGCTGCAAAATGCCTGAGTGCAGTTCACCTGCAGGATCACACCCCAGGACCGTGGGTTAATGGCAGCTCACGCACCAAATGCAGGTGAGTTATCCTTATCTTCATTTCTCTTATCTCTACTACTTACATCTGGCACAGGAAGGTAATCCTATTAACTGTGGTGGTTCTGACTGGGAGTAGCCGGTAAGCAAGTCCATAAATATTTAATAAAAGGGCAATTTACAGACAGCAATTATAGAGAGGGAGGATCTTCTTGAGGTCTGTTTTGCTTTCTAGAGCTCCAGTTCACGTGGTCATTGCAAGGTCTTTAATTACTTGTTTTATATGTGCTTCTCAAGTGCCCTTTATCCGGTATCAACTAGCATCCCTCTTGTCTTGACTACCTTGGTAACTGTGCCTTTTGTAGCTTAGGCCTTTTCTGAGGGGGTGAGAAAAGGGGAAGCAGTGATCCTTTGCAGGTACTTTAGGTACGCAATAGTACAGTTTTCTTCTGAAGTACTTTCGTGGAGTGCTGCTTTGTCACTTACTGAGGAGAGGATGGAGCCTCTGCCATGCTCTTGGTGCTGGGCTTCTTCCTGAGCATCCAGAGCTCACAAGGGGCTTTTCCGCTGTGCTGCATGCTGCTGAGGCTAACTGAGCTGTGAGGAGGCTGTGTGGAGCCAGGACTGGAGTTGGATTCAGTGATCCTTACGGATCCCTTCCAACTTGGGATATTGAGCAATTCTATGAGGCTGGCAGTGTTGGTGCTTACTGTGGTGCTAGGTGCCTGCTGAGAATTTTGGTAAAGTGAGAGCTGGAGCATCCAGTTTGGCATGGGATGGCATGGGAAACCCTGTTTTAAGGACTGAAGTCTTGAGCTGTGTAGAAAACAAAGTCACAGCCAGTAAGGGGAAAATTACCTTAGTGTATGTTTGACTGTAGCATTTGAAAGATTGATTACAGTTTCATGCTCCATACCATAAAATACTCTGTGAAGTAATGATGTCTGTAGATGGGGGTGGGGGGGGAGATTGGAATGGCAGCAGCATTTGTACTGCCAGGCTTTTTGTCATGTGCTTGCAGTCCTAATCAAGTGTGCACCCATGGATCCAGATAAAGAATAATGCAGTTTTGAAATGGCAGCAGTACGGCTTGATGAGCCTTTATTGAATTCACATTACTACTACCAGCAGAAAATTCTGGGTAGATTTTTAGGACGTGTGTGCATGTCCCCTTGAGTAAGTGGGCAATTAGAGTGCGCCGTAAGAGAAATCACTCTCCTCCTTCTGTCCTCATCAGTATACGTGGAAACTTGTGACAAAAATGAAGCCATGGGAGATGTTTCATGTGCCAAGACTTTCGAATTTGCATACCCAACCTCAGGATCTAAATCCAGTTTTAGGCAGTCTTAAATAATGAATGACAACAAAGCATAGTCACTCTCAGGTTTAACCAAATTATTTCTCCTCTGAAGTTGCTTTCAATGGGAATTTGCGGATGCTCTGGTGGAGGAGCTGACTTCAATTAGATTCCTGTGGAAATCAGGCCTTCTTTGTGAATCTAAAGCTTTCTTTCATTGAACCTCCTTCTGCTGTCTTTACTCATGTGGAACAACACCTTATTGCTTCATTGCTAAGCATTCAGTATGCCATCCACAAAGGACTTAGATACACAGGGCGAACACCTGGATGCTTGTGATGCTCAAGAGTGCTTAACTTTGCTTGAGTACATGACAGGATTTTGGAAAAATACAGGTAGCCATACAGGTACCACAGATCTGTGAGTTTATGCTCATGTGCAAACTAGGACTCTCTTTACCTGTGCATCGGCTGTTACACATGCAGACAGCATATGATCTCCCCAGAATGAGCTAGCAACAGAAGACTCGAGTGTGTGGGGCCGTCTGTGCCGGTGGTTACAGAGCTACAGGTAGGTGGCCTCCTCCCCACCATCGGAACAGACTTGGTGCTTATCTCCAGCCGCCCTCCTGGATGCTCCAATTTCAGACACGCTTCTCCGAATGTGGAGTCAAGCCTCACTTTATAGGCATTTTGCATTGTTTGGTGGGTGCTGTTCTGAGTTAGTGTGATTTATGTCTTACTATCGCTCCTGCGAGAGCTGGCATTGTTGTATGGAGCGCATTTACAATGGAAAGAGATTCCTGCGGCTCCAGTGAGGTGGTGATGGATTCCATTCCCAGTGCATCTTAGCTATTTTTATCAGATGATCTGTGGTTGGGCTTCTGTCTCTGAAGCTATAGTGACATGATGGGCTTTAGCGTGGCAGCAGTTACGAACCCTGAGTTTCTTTCAGCTCTGAGAAGGAAACTGAGATCCCCTCAGCCCAAAGAAAACTTTTTGGTATGCAACGACACTCATTTCCAGAACAGTCTCTTCTCACAAGACAAGTATATATGAATGGGTCCTTTTTTCTCTGATTATAACTGCAGTTGCGGTGTCTCCGCTGGATTCTGAAGGCTGGGCAGGGGTGGGATCTCTTCCTGTTGGGATTCCTTCCCTGGCGTGCGTTGTGAAGAGAACGCCCTGGCAGACTTTCTCTCTGATCATCCTCTTTCATTTCTCTCTGCAGCTCTCATAGCCGACTCCACACAGCAGTGAGGGCTCTGCTTCTTCTAATTAAGAAGAGAATTTTGAAATATCTGCTGAATTCTTGACCTTCAGAATTCCCTCTGCCAGTGTCCCTCTGATCTGGGCTCTCAAGGGCTTCCGCTGTTCGTGTGAAAATAGGTAGGGTGTAATTTGCAAATATTTATTAAGTTCTGTTCTGGGTAATTGAAACTGCTGTTAATTGCTCGTGATTTCAATTCAGACAGCTGGTTTGTTTTTCTGCGCCACTCCCACAGGAGAAGCTGCATTACTCAATGCCTCAAAACCCCCAAAGGCTTGCTGCTTTGCATAGCATATTGTCTATCTACCACATTTTCAGTAATACTTGACTGAGTAGCAAAGGCAACTGTGGCTTGTTCCAGGCCAGACGGAGAATAGACGGTATGTAAAGCTTTTGACTTTGGAAATTTGGGAATGATTGCTCTGGGAGCTGACTGAGCACGAACAAGAGAGGAAGCAGAGCTGTCTCTCGGGGCTCTGGGTAACGTGGTGGATCTAGCTAGGAGGGCAGACATTGCAAAATCTCTTAAATGGTAATCCGAGGTTAGTTAGAATTCAGCTTTGAGTCAGATCGACTCCCCGAAGGTCAGGATAAATGCACTTTACTTCTGCAGAGCGTATTTCACCAGAAAACTATGTATGAGTGGGTAGATCTCATCAAGCAACCAACAAGCAGGAGAAGACATGACCCAGAAGCTGGTTAATACTTTTCCTGAGAGAAATGTATTAAAAAACAGAGCTTTAAGAGCAACTGGGAAACTTCAAGCAGCTGCAAAGAGAAGGAGAGATCATTCAGGGCACAATAAATCAATAAGGTAATCAACAGTCACGTAATTATTACTAGCATTATAAACTTGACTTAAACACAGCAAAGAACAAAAAGAGAAAAATAAAGGAACCTGCAGTGTACACACATTATGTATATGCATGTGTGTGTATAGCTCTGTATATAATAAAATAGAAGATCAATATAAGTGCTCTTGAAGGGAGAAGACTGATGAGTTAGATATTGTTGTGGAGCTGAATGTCTCATTAAAGACAGTGAATGAAGAATGGCTTCTGTAAATGGAAGGAACTGAAGTGATATTCAGGCAGCAGGAGATTCAAAGCACTCCCACATGAGTAAAAGCACTGCTCTGGTTAAATCTACGGGATCATCTCACATCCCTTACAAAGATGTGTGCAGTTTCCTCCAGCTTACAGTGCTGGGCAGCGTCATTCCCTGGCTCCAGGACTGACCTGCAGTGGAAGCCCCACCCATACAGCTGAGGCCCAGCCCTAGGAGAGGGATCAGGATCATACAGCAGCAGGCAAACACATGTTGTGGCATTTAATAGGAAGGGCCCAGAAACAGTTTCTGGAGTCAGCTGTGCCCAGTTGGCCGGACTGGGCTATACAACTTGGCTTGTGCTTTGGTTTTCAGGTAGGGTGGTCCAGGAGCACCCATGCAGCTAGTTTGTGAGCAAATAAATGAGTTCAGCTCCATCCAAAGCCCCCCAAAGCCAGAAGATCTCTTGCAGTTTACGCTCTTGGCGGTGCTATGCAGTCCTCATGGTTGCTCAAACTGAAGGCTTTGGGGCATTTTCAGCACGTACCAGACATGACATGTGATTTAAGCTTTTTCTTTCATCTGGGAACGTTGGTTTTGAGGCACTTTTAGATGACACTCAGTAGGTTATGCTGAGAAAAAAACAGCATATCCAGAGAAGGGGCTATATATAAAGAAAGCTGGAAAAAAATAGAGGGGTCAACAAAAACGTTGGTAAGTCTTACTTGTGACACATAGAAAAACAATGAAATGAAAATGCTTCAGATGGAAAAGGGGCTTATTTAGATCATTCCTTTTAATATCCACCCCGTGTCTGTTTATATTTGAGATAGTACACAGGGTGAATCTTCTTCATTCCATTCTGCTAAAATGGCTTCATGCGCAAT
Organism: Bambusicola thoracicus; assembly: GCA_002909625.1. Taxonomy (NCBI): domain Eukaryota; kingdom Metazoa; phylum Chordata; class Aves; order Galliformes; family Phasianidae; genus Bambusicola; species Bambusicola thoracicus. The sequence continues at coordinate 6,594 of PPHD01027787.1, forward strand.
CACCCTTAAAAAGAAGCAAGAGATTTTTGTAGCCAGCAGTTGTATTAATTTGGAAAGGATGGTGGGAGTGAGGAGAAGAGGCAGATGCATACATCTGCTCTGTATGAGAGGTACTATATTGTTCATTCCTCATTTACTGCCATCTAACACCATCTCTAATGGCAAATGGTAATGACTGCACAGCTACAGAAAATACCGGAGGAGACAAAGTACACCCACTAAGACCCTCCAGCCAAACTGAGGCTCCCCATAAGATCTCCATTAATTAAAATCTCTACAGATGGGCTCCCCTAATTGTAGGAAATGGAACACAATACCTGTAATTAACTCCTCACTCCAAGGCCTTTTTTTCCCCAGCCTCCAAAGGGAGTGGCTGTCATTGTTTGGTTCCTCCTTGCTGCAGGCCCTGCTGTCCCCCCAGGGTGATGTGAGGCCCCTGGGTGGAACCAGCCCTGTCTCATCACTCAGACCCCTCCAGCAGCCCTACCCCACTGAGAAGGTTTTCTGGGTCACCACAGAGCATCCAATAGTGCAATGCCCATTGTTCTTTGCTGTAGAGGGAAATGCTGGATCCTCAACAAGACCTTCTCTGCTGGGCTCTAATGTGAGCACCTCCTCACTGCTGCTCAATAAGGAAGGACACCAAGCTGGTGAACAGGGCAACATGAGGGATAAACAAAGGAAGCTTCCATCCCTCTTGGCATAGCATATGGGCTTTGGGGCAGAGCTTGTCTTACAATGAGCTTGGGAAGTGTCTGGCAGCATATCTGTCTATGGGGAATTCCAGGCAGCTCTGTGGAAATCTCATCCTTTGTCCCTGCAGCTTAGCCTCTTCAGCACAGCTCTGAAGTTTTGCCTTTTCTCTCTGCACCTGTAACTGAAGGCTTTGTCCAGTCCTGCACCACTTCATGTCCTGGGTACTGCATCTTCCTCCTATTCCATTCCATTGTTATCTCTCATTACCACTTTCCTTTGCACAGTACTGAACTGCATCTGCTGTCCTGCCTTTTTTTCTTCCTTGCAGAGCATCCCCTCAGTCCTGAGGCTCAACTAGAAGAGGTGAAGCTAGCATCTGTGCTCCCTGAGTGTCCTTGTTGAGTAGATCCGTGTTCCTTTGGTTCACCAACAAGGAGCCACCTGCATCACATGGACCTGTTGGAGTGCATCCAGAGGAGTGCCACAAAAGTGATCCAAGGGATGGAACACCTCTCCTTCAAGGACAGGCTGAGAAGGCCAGGGCTGCTCATTCTGGAGAAGAGAAGGCTCCAGGGAAGCCTGAGTGTGGCCCTAAAGGGGGCTGTAAGAAAGAAGAGGACAGACTCTTTAGAAGGGTCCCTTGTGATAAGACAAGGGAAAATGGTTTCAAATTAAATTGTATATAAGGCAGAAGTTTTTTACGATAAGGGTGGTGAGGCACTGGCACAGGTTGCCCAGAGAAGCAGTGGGTACCCCATCCCTGGAGACATCCAAGGTCAGGCTGGAGGAGCTCTGAGCACCCAGGTGTAGCTGTGAGTGTCCCTGTTCATTGCAGTAAGGTTGGTTTAGGTGGCCTTTAAAAGTCCCTTCCAACTGAAATGATTCTATGATCACGTGTAGCCCAGCAAAGAGAAAGGTGTTTCCTGCTTGCCCATTGTCAGTGAATCCTGGCAGGATGGATGTTACGCTGGGATGCTGCAGACCTGCAGCTTGGAGGAGACAGAGGTCAGAGGACAGATGGAGGCTTGAGTGCTGTGAATCAAAGCCTTCAAAGCTGAAGTCCCCACTCTGCCTGCTGGAGAACAGAGTCTGTAAAACTGCAGGGAGGGCTGCTCTGCAGCGCTGGGGGCAGGCACGCTGTCCTCCCCCAACTGCTCATGGGGACTGCATTCCCTTCATCCCCATGAGCTGCTTATAAATGCCTTAGCGGTGTATTTCCCTTTATCTGAGAAGAGGGAAAGAAACAGTGTTATTCTGCTCCTTTCCCTTCAGTCCTTTGCAGTTCACACCTCTCATCTACTGTTTTTTCCTTCCCTTTTGCTACAGTGTGAGGCTCTGTGGCATGGTGATATGACAGAAGAAATCTTCCTGAGAAATGTGAAACAGGGCCACACAAACTGAATATTGTGTTCCAGGCCTAAGACAGAGCAGCTGGGGAAGGGACTGTGCTCCAGGTTGCGCTGCACCCCTGGTTGTTTCAGATGGCTTCTCAGGGTGTTGGGTAGGAATGGCCCTTTGTGTGAGTGATCCGTAGAGGTGTGCTGACTGCACTGGGTGGATTTCAGCACAGAAATCTGAATTGACTTATTTCTAACCACTACTGACCAACCCAAGGAGCTTTGTCGCCCTTTGAGGAAGGCTGAGAACATCAGCTGGAGGATTGGCACTTGGTAGAAGAACTTCAGGGGACCTATGGGACTGGAAGTAAATACCCAGGGTCACTCCACTTGTTAATATCGGTGTGTACTTCAGAGAATCCATGAACCTTCATGAACACACAGCAGCTCTTCAGAGGGTGCACTCCTCTTTCAACTCCTTTCTGCCTCCTATGACCAGCAAGGGTGCTGGTGCCTTGTCTTGGACAAACTGCTGCAGAGATACATTCCCTTTCTGCCTCTCGATATTTATTTTACATTCATGTGTGAGTACCCACTCTATACAAATCTTTGGGTGGTTCTGCTGAAGATGTTTCCATGCTGTGCAGCACCAAAGATGTTTTACTGCTGCTTCCCACGCTTATCAGGAACTGAAGCCAATAGTGATTGTCTAATCACTCATACGCTCTCTCTGTTCTGCAACAGCGTTGTCAGAGTTTTCTATCTATGGCAATTCTTTTGTTTGTTCCATTTTTCCTGATGTCTAGGCTGAGTTAGTTTTAGGAACAAAAGTCTGCTTTTAATCAGTATCTTAAAAAATAAGTTTTTCCTGGAAATAACTCAAGGAATGGTATCACTGGCGTCACTGGCTCCTTGAGACAAGCTTTCAGCTGCTGTGAAACACAAAGATCTGCTGGCTCTCCTGCAGAGTTCCAGGCATGTAGATAATGCATGTTTTGCTTGTTCCAGGCAGCCCAGCCACCCTTCAACACGCAAGGGTTCATGTGTGGAGTGGGCAGCGCCATTCTGAGTGTGAGCTTCGTGTAAATGCTGTAACAATATATATCCTTTTATCTGAAAAAAGGAAAGAACAATCTTATTCACCTGCTTTTTATGAATTTTATGAATGCTTCTCCTTCTACCAGCCCATATGGGTACATCCAGCTTGTGATTTTTCTCTATAAGGTTTTGCGAGGTACATCAGGGATGCTTCAAGTGAAGTGCTACCTCAATGAACATGCCTCGCAAACCTGCAAAATGACTTATTTCACTCTGTTAAACTCACTTAAGCAAAAGCATTTCCTATCCAAAAGAAGGGGATACCCTCTGTAGCTTTCACCCCACAGATTTATAAGTGCCTCTTTTTTTTCTTCCTTTTGGTTCACTCTCTTTGTTGCTGAGCCATCAAATATTTGTGGTCAGAATACAGAAAGGTTTATCGCGTTGCACGTGTGAGAGTGTAAAACTAGGAATATTGATTTGATTGTTCTTTCAGCTTGTAAGAGTTCATCTAATAGCCACATTGAAGCCCTGCTTTTCTACTGCTTACTGAGTGAAAAACAATTCTGTTTTGCCCTTCCTAGCCAGGAAGCATCCTGCTGGCTTTTCACACCATAGGCTTGCAGATAGGCTTTTTGCACTGATTTATTCTTTCCCTTTACCCTTAATCTTGTAAGGTAGGTTGTAGCTAGTAGGATGATACAGAGTCTGATCATGTGTGTACTGAAGTCAGTGCAAGTGTTGATGGATTTCAGTGGTTCTAGATTAACTCATTGGTTGTACCTACGTTTGCAGGGAGGCAAGGACTGTGAAGCATGCCCACATTATACCTGTCCCAGCATGGACACAGTCTAGTTTGATTTCCTTCACTGTAATCATGTGGGAAATCACTAGGTATGGGCTCAACAAATTCCAGAGAACCAGTGCACAGCCCAGCAGCTCTCACAATGTTCTGCCATTGACAAATTGCAGTAGGTGTAAGTGTGAGATAGAAATACAAGAAACAAATGCCCCAAAGAGATGGGTGGTTCTGGCTAGTTTCAGTTGTCATTGCTCATCACCTGAAGGGCACTGATGCTCCCTCACACCAGCAGTACCCAATGCCCATCACTCCTTTTCTGTGTTGCCTCTAGGGAGATGTGTGCCATGGCGCTTCTTTAGGAGGACGTGTTTATAAATGTACACGTGCACTAAGTCATCGTTCAGCCTCTAAGGGGAGCTGGGACTCTGGAAAATGCAAGAGGACCAGAAACATCGAAGAACAAAGGTACTTGCCATCAGCTAAATGTGCTGGAAGAGAAAATGATCTCATGGAAATATTTCCACCGTTCTTTTATCTTTTTTTCTTTCCCCAAAGTTCTAGGACCAAACGTGACCCATTAATACTTTTAATTTTGCCTACTTCCAAT
>PPHD01027788.1:0-10000 GCA_002909625.1 Bambusicola thoracicus
CCTTCCTTCCCTCCTGCCTTCCTGCCTTCCTTCCTATTTGTTCGCTTATTTATTTGATTTGTTCTTTATTTTGAATGTCTTTCTTCTTGGTTCAGAATTATCATAGTCTCATTCCTTTCAACTTGCTCTCACTCCCTTTATTTCCTACCATCATCTAGTGCACATCCCTCACACAATTGAAAGAAGATTAGCTGGTATTTTTTTCCTACACTCCTTTGCTTGTACTTCCACTCTATGAGGAGTAACCAACAATATCTTTGAGAGCTAGGAATTAGGCAAATTTCTGAAATGCAAAACAAACAAACAAACAAAAAAACCCAACAACTACCAACCAAACTGTTTAAAAAAAATAAGAATCAATACCACATCCATAATTCATTAAAAAACTGTCACTCTTCAAATATTTTTAAGCATCTCATTCTACCTCAGAGGTTTTAAGTTTATGAGAGAATCTTTCATGCTTATGATTCAGAATCCAGAGTGTCTTGCTTCGAAATTTCTTCACCATGACATAAAGGATTAATCAGTCAAGGAGGAACAAGTTTGGAGAGATTACTTTGATAGTACACTTTTATTACTGACTGCACAGAGTACTTTTTACTATTTGTCTCGAAATAAAATGTTATGAATAAAACAGAATCTGTGAAAATATCAAAACACAGATGCAACTGACCCATCTTTTACCTGGACTAAAACCAAACCAAAACAAAAAAACAAACCAAAACCAAACCGAAACAAAACAACAACGAAAAAAAAGTGACTATGAATATTTGAACAAGAAAAAATAATAATTCCAAACCAGCCAGAAATAAGTTACCTGCTAAATAAACACTAATCTTTGAAAATAGTGTTTTGGACATAGTATCCTCCATGTATACACATAACCTCCAGAAGCATGCTTGGTAAACTTCGCACACAGATATACAAACGTATAGATTGTGGAGCATTGTGTAGAAAGGGAAACTAGTTTTACCAACAGTTTGGCACTTCTTTCTAACAGATTTGTATATTCTGCTGGCCTTGCTATGGGCACATTTCCTGATCTCTCCCTTCTGTATAAACTCATAATTATTTGGGAAGGTCAGTACCTCCTGCTCTGCAGCCCTGTTCAAGCTCTGTGGTAGAGCTGCCACTCACAGATGATACTGGGAAAATTGCCATGACCGGAGAGCTGCTACTTGTTTTCTATTGTCTTGTTTTCAAAAGGAGAAGCCAAAATAGCTCATATTTGTACCTCAGTGTTTTTACAATTTTTAGTCTCAGTATTACACGTTATAGATGGGTATCTTAAGCTATAGCTGCAAAACCATTTCCAGAAATATTGTAAAATCATTGCCTTTCATAAATTGCATGATTTACCCTTAGACCAACATGCTTTCAGGTTCTGTTGCTCTCTGAATAAATAAATCCTGTTTTCCTTCAAAGCAGTCAGCTTCTTCCAAATGTTACACCTTGCTCTACATCCTTCCAAATAGTTTATGTGGGGCCTTGCATAGGCTGAACCATCCCAAAGACTCCATCAGCACCTACAGTCTTGACTCCAAGCTCTGGCTACCACCAGTGCAGTGCTCCTGGAATTTCTGAGAGTAATTAATCACTTCTTACATAATCTATGTTCAACCACCACACAAAACCAGCAATATGACACGGCTGCTTTCTGCCAGTATCATGGGACCTGTGATGTCAAACTTGGACTGAAATATCTGGATATCTAAAATCAGGTGAGATGAATCATGCCTTGACAGAGGCATTAAGCTGTCTATATTACTGAACAGAAAGTGTCCATTTGTGTTTTTTCATGTGTTGACAGACAGGATTGTGTAATGATACTCTTTTCATATAATTAATTGCTCTTGATATAAAGAGAAGCACTGAGAAGAACATTTGGTTTAATAATATTGGTGGCACTTGAAGGCCTTAGTCTGAATATGCTTTTGTGACTCCCATTTCCACTGGCTTTAAAAAATTGATGAGATCTGAATTTTTGGTTTTGTACTCCACAGAAGCTCAGTGAAGTGAAAAGATGCACAGAATCATCCCCATGACTTTAAATATATGGGAATGTATTTCTAAAACTCAAAATATATATCTGTAATATGGAGCTGTGTCTCCTGTATGCTTGTCCTCTTCCAACAACATTATTCGGAATTCTGCTGGACTTTTCAGCAACTCATTTTCCTAAAGAGTCTTCTTTAAGTAGGACCAGCAACACATCCCTTCCTTATTGCTTAAGCAAGTCATGCCTACAGTTTGTTTCAGATAATATATTTTATTTCCTAGCCAGACACTCTAGCTGTATGTGTAATCACATATTAGAAGATACTGACTTGACGATGTTCAAGGATAGACCCATTTACAAATTAAACAAAAACCTGGGGTTTTATATGTTCACCATCACTTCTGTCCTTCATACAGTTCGGGAGATTTAAGAGAATGGCATCTTGCCATTCATTTTCTGTCCAGGACAGATAACCCTTGTAAAGATAAATGTGCTGCCAGACTGCTCTACTGTCTCCTACTGCATCATTCTAAAATTTCATGACTTTTTTTTTTTCTCCACTAAGCCTAAGATAATGCCTATAGAGCTTTCTCTCCTATGATGCAAAGAAGAATTGTAAAACATGCCAATATCAAATGTATTCAGTAACTCCAGTAATAGGATTCATTTAACTTAAGCAGTCTAAATAAGTAGAGTTTGCAGCATCAAGACTGCAGACTGCATTTTAGCTTTCATGATATTATATATTTCTTTAAAGGGTATCTTTGTGAATCCTGTTAACATTGATATTACTTCAATGCCTGACATCTTCAACATAAGGCAATGAAGGCAATGAAATAGTTAAATTGGAGACTACTGCCCTTTACTAACACACCCTGATTTCAAAATCAAACTAGATCTGAAAGCTGCAAAATGCAAGGATCTATTGTGCATTAAAGCTAGAAGTTACAAATTAATTCCAGAAATCAGGGAAGATTTGACAGGAGAAATATGTGTCAGTTTGATCCCACTTCTGACAGCAGTACTGAAAGCAAATGTCCAAAACCAAGCATTTATCTCTGATATAATAATTTCCAGAGAAAAGCTCCTGAATCTTCAATTTATATCTAAAATTCCGTAACTAGACATAGTATGGAAAATGGAGAAAATTTGTGAACCAATTTTTTAGGTCAGCTGAGATAAAAACTAAAATTATTTCCTCATTTACCTCCTCGCTTTAGAGATCAAAATCATGTTTCTGGCTTGCTGATACAATTATTTGCTTGTATGCTTGCCAGGCAGTGTAGTACAAATCCATCTTCACTACATGCTCTATGCCAGCAATTGCTCTGCTTGTGCTAGGCAGTTGGAAACCAATCTGTTAAAGTCCACAGCATGATGCAAAGCCATTCTCCTCTCCTCCTAACACCTTTCTCATTGAGAGTTGCCTTAAAGAGCAATCTCTCTCCATCAGCACATCTCCTCGGCAGTGCCTGGCCAATAGATCTTACAGTCTACACACGAGTTTTTAAATGATGCTTTCTTGGCTTAGCAGGGTTTTTTATGAGTTGGCAGAAAAGCACACAGATGAAAAACTGCTTGGTTCTACCTCAGCTAGCTATATATTCCGACATAATTTGGTTGACCATTACGCAGATACTTCTCTGGGCAAACCGAAGAGCTGGGTAATTCATCAGTCTACTAACATAATCCTCATTTAAATCCTGATGCACAGCAGAAAGTACTTAATATTACAATACATCACCTATCTCCCTTCCTGGCATCAGTACAGGAGGAGTCTCAATTTTTCTTTAGGAATCTACATTTAAAGTTGCATTAGAAGAATGTATGCTCTGTACAGATGTGATTTCAGAAATGTCTGCCTTGAAAATTACACAAGCTCCTACACAAGGCACTCTGACAATATCTAATCCCTGTTGCTGGGATGGATGAGTTTCCATCAACAACTGGAAGTGACTCTTCAGCACTTATCCATCATGTCTGAAATCCTGCTGTCCTATTAAAGCATCTCTGACTCATTGCAAACAATTTAATTTGGAACAAAAAGATCCATTTGTTATGCACAGCACTGAATATTAGTGATGGGATAGAACTGCTTGGGCATGGAAAGGGGTTTGGGAAACTGGGCTTTAGCTGCCTGCTCAACCATGAAATTGCTGTTAAACTGCTCTTTTCTCCACTGTGTAACTTTGTTTCATCAAATCAGAAGAAAATGATAATACTGATTACCCCCATAAAGCATGTCAGAGTATGCAGATTAAAGCTGCTTTATAGGTCGATATAATTAGAGAAAGGTGAGGTTCTATACTACTCATTACATCTGAAAGACCTATCTATATGTGCATAGTAATTTGTTTAAATCTCCAAGAACATATTATTTGCAACCTCCCTTCACCTTTCCCCTTTATCCTTTCTTCTTTTAGGATGCAGAAACCAAGAAAGAAGCCCATTCATTCATCAGATAAGTTTCCCTGTAGCCTACTACCAGTTGGCTCATTCTAAATTAGTAATCAAAATTAAGAAAGAAATGTAGATGGAGCTAGCACAACTTTTGTGCTGGTGATTGCAGAATGAGGAGCTTAAAATGAAAGAAAGTAATTTGAGAACGGTAAAGAACTGCAGAATAGCTCTGTAAATAGCTATGTGAAATTTAGCAAAGCTATCCTCAGTGCAGATATTGCAGGCACTTCTGTGCAATGAGATTTCTGTGTTGGAACTTCAAAATCCATCAGAAACAATAAATAAAGCAAAAATAAAGTTTCTTGAATTCTACGCACATGTCCATTAATAAAACTGGCACTGCAAAACCAAAAAATGCTTTTGAGGCAAACATGTAATATAACTTCACTAATTAGTCTTCATTAATTAACTTCTTATGACCAGAAAGTTCCTCTCAGACAACAACACATGAAAAAAAGCTTTATAATGCTACAAATTTTAAAACATTGCTTAGAGCATGTGAAAGAATTATCTCCTAATCATAGGGTGCTGTTTTATCTTACTTTGCTTTAATTCCTGTACTCTTTTTCTACCTTTTATTTTCTCCCAGAGCTACACTTTCATGCCCTAAACCAGATTCAGAATTTTGAAGCATCTTGGACCACACTTTTAGGCCTACTCTGTAATTTTACATGATTAGCTATAACTGTTAGAATTATTAAGAAGATTTCAAACGATAACTTTCGGAAAAAAGTATGGCTGCAAAGATTTTTTGCTGAAGGAAGGCCCTAAGGAGTTCAGATATGTTTTTATATTCAGCTGTCAAGTGATGGTGGTTTATCTATACAAAATATTAAATTTTATGTCAACTTTATTTTCTCTGATTACTATCGTTTTTATCTATGAAATCCACCAGTGTTTGGCAAAACTGAAGTTTATTTTAAGAAAAGTTGTTAGGCACCTTTTCTTTAGATTTTCTAACACAGAGGAAGAAAAATGTTATGAAGGAACTCAAGTAAAAAATGAAAAGGATGCTTCTTCTACCACTTCAAGCGGTAGACTTTCTCTCTGTCTGGCACTTTACAGCAATATTTATCAGTCCAATGCTACTTATTTCTTTTAATTTAACTATTTTAAAAGAAGTACATCCTTTCTTCTCATCTTTGTTGCTTCATTTTTCTCCAGAATGGAGGTCAGTACAGTATAATGAGGAAAGGGAGTTGATAAATCTTTAAGGGGAATGAAAGTAAGAAAGATGCTTAAGATGGACTCTGAATTCCCTTCTGTTGAGGTGGTTGAGCAGACAGTCTCTCTTCATGAGAATCAGGATGTAGAAATGAGAGATAAGTACTGAAGAAAACTAGGATGAGTGAATACAGTAACCACTCCTTTGATGCAAAGAGGAGAACAAGAGTTGTACAAATACAGCAGCAACATGTTAATGGTTTTGCGCTGATAGTTTTGATTCCATATCAGAGTACTTAATGTTCATGTTGTGAGGCAAAGGCACTTCTAAGAAAGGCTGACAGATAATGAACAAGAATTCCCTCAACAGCTGTGTGGGAATAGTGTATAAGAAACAATCATCAGAGCAGTAGAAAAAGTACTAGAAAAAATTAAAGATAGTACAGTCTCAAGAAAATCAGGATAAGAAAGATCACTGTGATGCACAGGAGATGGATAGACACTGCTTTTGGATAGGAATGACTGAAAGCATCCAAATGCAGTTGGAGGAATGAAAGAGAACATCAGCTCTGTTCTGCAGCCTCAGAAAACAGGTGGTTTCAATGCTGAACAAACCCAAGCCCTTCAGGAGCACATTCCAGAAGTAAAACTGAAACAGTATAAATCAAAAGTACATTAACAAATACTGCTGCTTAAAGTGTGTGTAGGGCTGGTGATAGCATAAATTTGGTTCAGTATCAAATACAGGAAACATAGCCTAGTGAATATGATAAATGAACAATATTTCAGCAAAACAAAGTTTTGCCTGTGTCACAAGACACAGGCGAAAAATCACACAGCTTCATTATTCTTAAAGCATCACCATCAGTGGTAGATTGCAGTGGTGAATATTTTCTGAATATTATATGAGGTTTATGTTTAATTTATAATAAATGACAGTGAAGAAAAAGAGGCAAACCTGAAAATTCTCCAGTGCATACTGAATCACTGGTCATTCCACCCTCAAAAGAATTTGAATTTCAACAAGAATTTTTAATTGAACCCTCTGGATTTTAGTTTATGATTTAATCTACCAAGTTGCTAAGGCAACCAACGATTATAGCTGTTGGGCAAAATTCACAGAATTGTTAATCGATCTTAATCTGGATACAGTGCATCAGTAGTTATTACACAGGGGAAATAGAAAATGCTAAGAAAAAGTTTGTGTTTAATTCTTAAATTACAACGTAGAATGACACTAGAATTGCAAATACGTTCTTCATGATAAATATCTACATTAAAAATACCATATTTTAAAATTGGGTGTTCCAACAGAGAGGAATCTTGCAGCAAGGTCTATGTATCCCTCAGCAGCGTCTCTCTCAGAAACATCTAATCAATGAGCTTTTTAATGTGTTTGACTCACCCTCTGCTCTGAAGGGGTAAGAATGGATTTACCCTGATCAAAGTTTGCAATCATTATTCCAATATGACTGTGATAGAGGATAACCTTTGTATGATGCTATTTCAATCCATGTACTATTTGCCTGGCCCACAATATGGAATGTAATGGCCAGCCAAGGTGTGGTCAAGAATTTGTGCCTTTTACCTTTCTTCCACCATGAAATTTAACCAATTGCCCCAGATCTTTGAGCCTCTCCCAGTTTCACATTTCACTGGTAGGGAATGTAATTAAACTTAGCTACCACACTACTCAACTAATTTTGAATTTATGTATTTTGAAAATATTCTTAATATTAAGTGTAATTATTATCTGATACATAGCATATTCATTTTAATGGCCACTGGTAGTTAGCCAGAAAGTGTATTTTCTGTTTTATGATCTTACAAAGTGTCCACAGATTTGCACATTCCGTTTTATTTAACCTAGCAGTTAGGAGAGTGCTTTCACTCTAGTTTAGTCGAACTCACTTTTAAACAGAACAGCTAAACTTTTCTGAAAATCAAAAGCTAATATCTAGTTCCTAATTGGATTGTTCTGAAAGGAATGTCTCCTATTTTATCATGTTGGCCCATGACATTGGATGGGGATGTTGGTGGTACCGTGGTATATATGGAACTTTCTACCAATATTCCATTACATCCGTGACAGATGGCAGCAGAAGGGCAGTCTGGCAGAACAGTGTCTGACATGGAAGTGTGTATGATGGAAAGGTGTGGAATTGAATTCCTCTGTGTGGAAAAAATGGCACCCATCTACATTCGTAGATGCAGTTTGTATCTGGTGCAGTTTCCATGGAAATAAATAGAAGGCATTAGTTTCAGAAGAGCCTACATATTTCACAGGAGAACGTTAGCTACAGTATTTTAAGGCAACATTTTGCAAAGCAAATGTATTTAGTTATTCAATTTATTTATTGTTTCTTCAACATTTATTTCTCATTTGTTCTCTGTTCCTCACTTTCTTTTGCTCTTGTAATCTAAAATATCTCTTTTTCACTATGCTTTTAGGAAATCCAGTTCCAAAATCAAAAATATATTGGAAAAAACATGATACAAAGAAACATCAAAGACTGACAGAAATCAAACTGAAAGCACCAAATTAATACGACTCAGCTTTTTTATTATTTCTAGTTTTATCATTTGCCTTTCTTCATCTTCACAAAATTTTTTTCTCCCCTGAGCTTAATATAAATTCCTTATTTGTTTCTGTCTGTCTTTTCATTTTATCTGTCTTCTGCGCTCTTCTGCACTATCGATTTCATTCCTTTCTGCCTTCCAATAGTTAACTATGTTATAGATTCTAAATATTTTTCTTATGAAATGTATGTAGCTGTTTTACCTAATAAAAGCATTTTAATGAATAGAAAACCCTAGATTACTTTGTAAGAATGAAGGAACCATTCAAAATTAAGATTTTTAGAATTCTTTGCAAGTATATTACATAATATACAAGCATAATACATAATATTACACATACATGCTCAAATACATAGGAATGACTATCAACCGCTTTCCAGTCTTTCTAAGGAAGTTAAGTATGACTATGACAATAAACGGCTTTGAACAAATGAAAGGAAGTAGAAAGATGGACACTGTGCATTCAGCTGAAAATTATGATACTCCAGAAATTCTTAGCATGATATATGTACTACAATGTACATAAAACAGTATGTTACTTAAACAGAACACTTAAGAAGTCACAACTGTAACCAAAACTTCATCCCTTTTCCACTATATTTGAATAAATCTTTAAAATGATTTAAAATGTTATCCTCCAAGCTTTTTCAGCCTGATGGCCCAGCTTTTTTTCCCCCTAATTTGTAATAAAGGTAGCTAAACAGAACATACTCATGAGAGAAATGCTCCAGGTCCCTCATCATCCTTGTTGCACTCTGCTGGACTCTCTCCAGCAGTTCCCTTTCTTTCTCAAACTGGAGAGCCCTGAACTAGACACAATACTCGAGAGTAGGCCTTCTTGGCCACAGGGACACACTGCTGCCTCACAGTCAACCTGTTGTCCACCAGGACCCCCAGGTCATTTTCAGCAGATGTCCTCTCCAGCAGGTCATCCCCTAACCTGTACTTCTGTGTGCAATTATTCCTCCACAGGTACAAGACTCTACACTGGCCCTTGTTGAACCTCTTCAAGTTCCTTCCTGACCAACTCAGACTGTTCGTGTCTTGTTGGATGGCAGCACAGCTTTCTGGTGTGTCACTCACTCCTTTCAGCTTTGTATCATCAGCAAAACTGTAGAGAATGGTCTCTATTACTTCATCTAGCTCAATGATGAAGATACTACAGAGGATTGGAATCACCATCAATCCCTGAGGAGCACCACTGGTTACAAGCCACCAGTGAGACTGTACCACTGATCACAACCCTCTGAGCTCTGCCAGTCAGACAGTTCTCATTCCACCTCACTGCACACTCATCTATCTCACACCTCCTAAGCTTCATTACAAAGATGTTGTGGGAAACATTGTCAAAGGTCTCAATGATGTCAAGGTACACAAGGTACACATGGCTCTCTCCTCATCTATTCAGGCATTCATGACACTGTAGAAAGCTACTAGATAGGTTGAGTATGATTTCCCCTCTGTGAATCCGTGTTGACTGACTTTCTTCACTTCCACTTGCTTGGAGATGACATCCATAACTGCATCAGCTTCCTAATGACAGAAGTGAGGCTGAATGGCCTGTAGTTTCCTGGGTCTTCCTTCCTGCCCTTTTTGTAGACCAAGGGAAAGTCTTCCTTTCCCCATTGACTTTAATCAGGACTTCTGCCAAAAAGACAGACTATTCCCCCTAACAGTTATGCATGCACGAATTTACAACAAAGTAAAATTGGGTTTGATGCCTTCATCATCTGTTATTTGATCATCTTTTCCCCAGTCTGGAAAAACTTGCTCATACTTGACAAAGAGTTACATTTT
>PPHD01027790.1:0-11072 GCA_002909625.1 Bambusicola thoracicus
AGTCATATCTCTGAGCACCACATCCAAACAGCTCTTAAACACATTCAGGGATGGTGACTCAACCACCTCTCTGGGGAGCCTATTCCAGTGCTTAACCACCCTTTCTGTAAAGAAGCGTTTCCTAACATCCAACCTAAACTTACCCTGGCGCAACTTGAGGCCATTTCCCCTCGTCTTGTCACCTGTCACCAGTGAGAAGAGACCTACCCCGCTCTCACTGTAAACACCTTTCAGATACTGGAAGAGCATAATAAGGTCTCCCCTCAGCCTCCTCTTCCCCAGACTAAACAGCCCCAGCTCCCTCAGTCTCTCCTCATAGGGCTGATTTGTTCTCTTTCTGTAAGCGCTGGTTTAAACCAATATGCTTTCATACTCTCATTTTTAGTTATGTTACCATCCTGTTTGGGCTATACTCTGCGTGGAATGATTCAATTGGTACTGTTTGAAATCTTGACTTCTATTGTTGCTTTCTGTTGATGCTGGTTTATGGATGTTATATTTTGCCCTGAGGGAAGTCCGTTGAAATCTGTGTTCGTGTGGTAATAAGTAACATACAGTTCTGGGAGACATTTACAGTGCCTCCTCTGTCTGATTTTTTGGTAGTTCAATTTGAGTGAACTTCAGGATGTTGTGATATCCTGGGAGAAGATAGAAAGAAATGTTTCAGCATGGCAGAGTATTTCCTGTCCATTATTTTATGCTACATTCACCTTATTACAGACACAGTCCTTAATAAAGTATAAAAACTTAATCAAGATCTATATTAACACTAAAATTTCATTTTGTCTACCCTATTCATATTAAAGAGTGTTTGAAAATTTCATTCTTTTGCCTTTTGTCTAAATTCCAGCCTTAATCTGTTTGCTATCAATTTCTAGGAGTCTAATCCTACATCACCATTAAACCTCTAGGCTAAGTAGTTTCTCCTTCCCACTGTTTACCCACATGATCTTACAGAACACTGAATCCCGTGTCAGACATGGTTTTAATAGTTTCTCTTTCCCTAGGTCCTGTAAAGACTGTGAGGAATAGGACAAAGGACTATCTTCCTATTTTTCATTACTTAATGAAGAATTAATAATGTCTTGGCTCAGTATTGAAAACACTACCTTTCTAGACAAGAAAATCACAGCAGATGATATCTACTGCTTCCAAAAAGAGTATCTCCCTGGACTCCATTAACTCCTAACTTTAAAAGGTTTTGAGTTAGCTCAGTAAAAGCTGTCTTTGGTAAAGCCATCTTACAATCTTATTGTGTTTTCAGTTTGCCTGACAAAATTTACTCTGAGCTCATGTCACATGCAGTAATAGGCTTCTAGTGCATAAATTTTGAACGGTGAATCTATGACCAAGGAAGAGAAGCTGAATTTGCCTGTAGAAAAGAGCATTTCTTATTCCCCTTGTACAAAAGTGGGCTTGTTATGGTGTAGAATACTTGGTCAGCCGGAGTAATACTGACTTCTATTTCCCTTTTTTTGTTGTTTTAAAAACACTGTTACAATTTGTCTCTACCGTCTCACTTCTACCTTTTCCTTTTTTTGGAAGGAAATACATAATGTCTGTTCTGTTTCATTCTAGTTTGCTAATCCTGATTTTATGGAATCCATTTCGGATGTAGTTGATGAAGTTATACAGAACTGTCCCATTGATGTCCGGCGTCCATTATATAAGGTATGACCTTTGTGTTCTAAGATTAACTGAACTCATTTGGAAGATAATTGTTACCGTTATGATGCATTTGTGTATGATACACGTACCTATGATTTCCCCTACTATGAACTTTTGAATAGAAATAAAGTTTAAGATAAACAAGGTACAATTTTTCTGAATAAGGAATACTTGATATTTGCTGCCTTTAATTTTAAACAAAAGATGGTGATTAGCGGTGGCTTGGCGTGCAGGTAAGTATTGTTCCTAAGGAACTACTTATATTTGATATTTGTAGTATAAATTCCTATGTGTGGGAGTTCTTGGATTTTGCCCATTTTAAGGGTTGCCTTATGGTCTCTTCCCCATGTGGTTTTTTTTTTTCATAGTCTCAGTTTTAGCCAGGTGTTGAACCTCATGTTAAAGTACATGAAAACTTAGTCCTTTAGAAGGCAACAATTAAGGCTGTTTAAACTTGTTTAGGGCATATAGTCCAGAGAGTTTCTTCAGTCAGTAGTTCATTAAGAACTGAAAAAGAAGGTATTGCCAGGCGTAGCCTGTGGCAAGCTCTCTTTCTGCATTGGCAGCACATTCTATGCTTCCTAGTTGTTTTCTGTTTGTGTAGCAGCAGCAGTGCCTTTTTTTTTTCTTTCCCTGAAATAACAGCATAAAGTAGAAACATGAAGAAATAGACTTGCTCATGTGAAAGGCTATGGTTTTGTTCTGTTAGAATCTGGTCTATGAGAGTTGGCATTTTCTCAGGAACAATAAGTTGTAACTAAATGTATCTTAGGGCAGTTTGTATCCATTAACATCTTGTAGTATATTTTAGTTATCTACATAAGGTATTCTGTAATCTAGAATGAGACATAGTAAACTAGAGCAAAGCTGCAGTGCACCTTAAAAGAGGAAATTCCACTACTTAACAAACTTCTATGCAGAGTGACTTCGCAGTAGATGACTACAATGGCTTCAAGCTTACGATTGCTGTAAAAGGTTTTTAGAAACTCTTAATGTCTGGCTCTCTTTTGTCCTTTCTCTTTCTGCAAGACTGAAGTTTCCATGGAGGCAAATATCTTCTTATAGTGCTACTGTGCTGGAGTGCTAGACTTACACTGCATATATGTAGGTGTTTCATCAATGTTCCTCCAGAAAATATCTTAAAATACCCTGTTGCAGGTTATATGTGCTATGTAGCCTTTGAAGAATTGTTCTGTAACCCATCTTCTGATGACTGTAGTACTAAACACAGTGTTATTAATGCACATCTACCTTGAAATCAGCGTGAAATATCTGCTCTGTGGTATATTTGCAAGGAATGATAATGTTGCATGGTTTCAGTACTGCTATTTTAAAATCTCTTTAATTTGGAAGTGCTCTGTACGACCTTAAAACTTGTCCTAACCTTGTGTCAGTTAGGGTGTATCTTATGACACTTTACCTCAGTGTCAAAAAAGAATAGCTGGACCTATCAGTTTTCTATTGGATATAGTTATAACAACTTTTAAAAGTGGATGAAGGACGTTTCAAAGTACTAAAAACTGCTTGATATTCTAAGAAGTTAGGATGTTTTTTATATTTTTGTATCAGGTTCAGAAATTGTCATTCTTATTCCTCGCTGTTTCATCTTCCTTTTTTCCCTTCCAGAGTCTGTCCCCTGATACTTCCAGAGTTCTGACAGTAACAGTTAATGAGAAATAGTATCAACAGTTCTGAAACCTGTGCCTTCTGCCAGTGGGATATGACCAACAACCTTACACTTGCATATCCCCATGACTGATTTCTTTCAACTCATCTCCGTTTTCTGCTGTGGTTTTGGCACAAATATGTGATTTGAGTTAAAAGTGATGTCTGACAGAGCCTTCAGCTGGTTTCAGAAATCTTTCTGAAAGATTCTAATCAGCCAAGCTTAAATATTCAGGGTGGATCAAGTTCTCACATTCTTGGTCTTTTATTTCTTTTAAGCTAGTTTTTTGAGCACATCACATGAGTTGGGGACTGTGGTGTATTGGTGAATGTGGGCTTCTGTTGTAGATTATTTTGGCTTTCAATGAATTTTAGGGATACTGCTTCTTTCCTATTGAGAAGGTGACTTTTAGCTGGATGTGCAGCTAATGTGAGCAGTAGAGAACTTGAAAGTGCTGCTGCAACTGACGTTTGCTGTAGGCTTATTGTACTTGCATTCTCTTAGAAAGCCAAACTGTTGGCTACCCAGTTTGTAATGAACCATTCTTGAATCCTGGAGAGGTTTGAAATGCAAAAGACTAAAGCTATAGCAAATGTCTCCCTAATGTCACTTCTAACTTAAAATACTTTTAAATAGTGTGAAAGCAGCCTCACATTTACCATGTGGTGTGTAGATGGCGCTGTTAGACTGCTGTTCAGCTGTGAGCTGCAGGCAGAAATACCATCCAGTGGTTTCCAGCTCATTTGCTGTATCAACTCTTTCCCTACCTCTTTCTCTGAAATTGTAGGTGTCCTCGAGCAGAAGCTAGCAAGGGTTCAACTGACTTTTACTTAAGCATGCTTCAGCAAAATGACAAAGCTTGCTATTAATTGCTAAGTGCAGAGTAGGCAGGCTCTGTGGGTGAGTTAAGGCTGGAGAGCTTGCCAGGCCATTAGTTCTGCATCCTGTTGGCACTGATGTAAGTCATGGGGAAAGCAAAGGCATTCCTGCTACTTAAAATTGAAGCCCCAAGTGATTAACATTGTTAGTGTAGCACAGGAGTGCTGAGAAGAAACCCTGTTTCTTCTTATCCACTACTAATTAGGATTGTAACAGTGTGCTAGCTGGTTTAACAGTGGCTGAGCTGTGGTTTCTTTTTTTGTCTGAGTGCAGAAGTGTTTCAGTGGAACAGCTAGCAACAAAATCAAACAGTTAAATAAACACCAAGTATCATAAAATTTAAGGAAACACAAATTGCTTCTTCATGATTAAAATAAAATTTTATTTCAGAAATAGTTTTTTGCAGTACATTTACTTATTTGTGGGGATAATATTTCTTGTTTGAGATGTATAATATTTCTTACACTTTCCATACAGTCTTGGTAAATGATGCCCTGTTTTAACTAAATCAGCAGAAGTGTGCAGTTTGTAGGTAAGCTTTACTTAGATAAAGGTTCCTGTTACTGTAACTGGGTGGTTTTGTTATGTTTGTTTTGTATCTCTGTAGCATTGTACTATACAGGCATAGGATCAGAGATGGTATGGAATGAATTCAGTATGCTAGAGCTCATAATGGAAATGAAGGGAATGGATGGGAAGTGAGAAGTTTCCTGCCAGCCCTTCAGTTGGCATTGACCCTCAGTTTCCTTCCAGAACTGGGTTGCTTTTGTTATTTACTACCTGTGGTTATCTTATTCAAGAGCATGGAAGATCTTCAACCCTCTCTTCCAAGAAAATATATTCTTTCAAACCAACGTAGCTTTCAGCCAGTTAGCTATAAAATCACAAACTGGAGCTTCTTTCCATCAGGTGATGTGATCGTTGTCAGCTGTAAAACCTGTGCTCTGCCTAGAACTGTTAAATCAGCTGAAGTATGTTTAAGCACGTAGATCAAAAATCTCATCTAAAGGAAGCAGCTGGAAACAGATACTTGAATCCTAACTTTCTCGACTTCTTTTTCTGAGAGGCCAGAGAATTTTCAGGCAGGCCTGAAACTCAAACAACACTAGTAAGCTTTCTCCACAGGCATTTTTAGCCTTCCTTGATGTTAATATGTTTTTCATTCTAGTGGTTACTGCAGTCATTGTGTAACACTCAGTAATTTTAGAGAAGGTATTGGCTGGGTGTTTGTTTGTTTGTTTATTTTAATCCCAACAGTTTTTTTGCCACCTTCACTGTGTTCTTTCTGAAGGGTGGCGTGTTGCTCAGAGGCTGAGGAATGTGTGTGGATTCTGCTTTGGTTGTAAGTGAGGCCTACTTGTCTTCTGCCCTCCTTATGGAAGACTGACCTGCTGAGTTGTGGTGATCTGTTGAAGCCCACATGTTATCAGCAGTCTTTTGCTAAAGATTTAGCACAGATTTGGCCCAGTGCTGACAAGAGCTACAGGGAACAGGGAACTGTAGCTGTGTAGGATCACGTTATGATGGCATGGTGATACCTACTTGTATCCCACGTGTTGCTTAGCCTGACTTTTCCAGATATGTTGATGAGATGATGCACCTTTTCAACCAGTATACCCTTGTGCTTCTATTCCTTTTGATCTGCATTGTACTTAATCTTCTTTTAGCATGTAAAATTACTTGAATAATCGTAATTTCAGGAAGGTGTGACCTTCAAGCTTTTATCCCTGGAATGATAAAAGATTCTCCTAGTGTTACCACTAACTGCAGTTGCATAATGTGGACTAAGATGTATTCATACAAGTATTCTCAGGAGTATTCTGAAATCTCCTAGTGGTATCACTGCCCACTTTGTGATGTATGCTCAAAATTTAATTTGCTTTGAATAGAATTATTGCTTTCTCTCTCTTGGCCAACTTCGTTATCTCCAGATAGTATTTTCTGATGACAATTTTTTAATTGCTATTTCATCACTCAGGTTGGTGGTTGTCTTTTTTTTCCTTTTTTTCCTCCCCATTAGCAGTTTCCTCTTACAGAGTGTGTGACCACTTGGAGGCAGGGGAAGATATGCTCTTGTATGTGGAGGGAGCTCTTGTATATGAAGGGGGCAAGTTAATTTTAGGACCAACTGTGGTTTCTGGCTCCTGTTTTATGTATATGGTTACTTTCCTCATTATTTTTCATAAATAAGCAAACAGCTTTCTTCTCATTTAGCAATGAAAATTTCATTTGCAGCTTGTACTCTGGTGCTTAAAATCCAAAAGGTTACTTCTGCAGCCTGGAAGTGTGAATACTTGTGCATGTCTTCAGCTTTTAAGGTCTGTATGCAGGTTTCCTGACTGTGAGCAGTAGTTCAGGGATTCTTTCATTATGTGCACAGTCTGCAGTGTCAGAAGCTATTATGAACAGATAACCCTTTGCCCAGTGTATGCTGAATGCTTGATCTCAGTAAAGTTCCTTGCCAATGTGACTTGGGTATACAAGCGGTTTTAGTGACGCTAATTGGTGTTTTGGTTTGCAGTGCCACGTGCAGGCACTGCAGGGCAAGCATGCTTTTTTTTTTTTTTTTTTTTTTTTTGTCACGTAGAGTTCATTTGTTTTTGATTATGAAGTCCATTCTTGCTCCCACCATTGTTATTTTCCAGTGTTCCTGTTTTGAAATCCAACCCCAGCCCCCGTGCCCTGTTGAGATGACTTCTGCAGTGGTCTGTAGTCCTGAGATCTTAACAGTAGTACTAAGGATGTGACGTTTTAGAGCCCGTGTTTAGAATAAAAGTACATGTGTAGGGAACAAGGCTTTTAGTTCTGCTTTGACAACTAGCGCTAGACAGGCACATAGAGAAAAGTGGAAGGCATTGTACTTTTCTCAGGACTACTGTCCTTTTTGGATACATCTTTGAATCATTGGATTTGCTGGTTACTGTGTTTAGGAGTCTGACTCTTTAGAAATGAGTTCTAGATAACTTCCTAGCCTGTAGAATGGCACTAACAGCAGCACAACCAGGCTAGAGCCTTACTTAGAATCAGTGCTAAAACTGCATGTTGTCAAAGTCTCTGAGACTTTTTACAGTATCGTCTTTCTGCTCCAGTGCATGTATAGATACTAGCTCACTATTTTAATGTAATCCTTCTCTTTTGTGGTAATATATTCTACACAAAACTATAAATTAAAGAAAAAGGGAGAATGTAGGGAGCTGTGGACCTGCTGTGGAAACTGAGCAATATTAAGGTGGTCTGTGTAGCTTGTCAGCTTCCTAATACCATTTGGGAAAAACTCACTTTGAAGGTGAAATTAAAGAATGTATTTTTATTTTCTCTATAGAATGTGGTGCTCTCGGGAGGATCCACAATGTTCAGGGACTTTGGACGACGACTGCAAAGGGATTTGAAAAGAGTAGTGGATGCAAGATTAAGGCTTAGTGAGGAGCTCAGTGGTGGTCGGATAAAAGTAAGTAAGAATTTCAAGTAGACTGATTATGAGAATAGTAGAAAAAATGAAGTTCAAAGCTTTCACCTCACAAGTGAAAACACAATGCTGTAGAATGAATAGAATGTATGTATGTATTATTAAATCTCTTGGTAGCTTTGCAACATATGATGTATCTTTACAGGGACCTTGAAGTTACCGTGAGCAATCTGTATGGACGTTTCTGATGTCTCTTACTAGGAGAGAAGTGATCTCAGCAGTAGGCAAGAGGGATTTAAGTGTTGTGTCCTTCAGTGTACTAGTCAGGAATTGTTATATGATTCGATCTTCTAGGAAATGCAACTCTCTGAGTAATTGTGAGACAGTGATATGAGTGGAGGTGTGATGATTTCTAGATATTTTGAGTTTATAAGGAATTGTAAACTAATGATGAACTGTTTTTCTTAGCCCAAGCCAGTTGAAGTTCAAGTGATAACACATCATATGCAGCGCTATGCGGTTTGGTTTGGTGGTTCCATGCTGGCTTCAACAGTAAGTATTCATGAAAACTATTCTGGATCTTTCTTTTCATGTTGTGTGCTGGCTATGTTTGTTTCTGAGTACCACTTTTAAACCTTTTGCGACAGCCTGAACTTTGTCACATTCTGCAATCCTATCGCAACGTTCGTCTTGGCAAAATTTGTACAAAGCAAGTGGGAGCTTTACTTGTGTAAGGATATTGTGACGTGACATGATTCTGAAGTAGTATTTATATGATAGCTGTAGCATAGTTCCTTTATTCTTGAAGTTAGCACTTGGGATTAGTCTTGACTTCAGGGGTATAGGATCTAAACAAATATTCTTCAACGTGGGAGAGAATCAAGTGGAGGAAAGCAGGAACGATTCACGTCTTTGAAGTGAAATTTCTTATTGCTCTTTTAAAAATCAACTCTATTGTGCATACAGACTTTCAATGATTGTTTTCACATCTTAAAACACTTTAGTTTTATTCTGTTGCAAAGATATAAGACCTTCTCACGAAGCCACACTAAAAAAAAAATTAAAGCTTTATTTTATTTGTCTGTTTTCTGCTTTATGTATTCTTATGGTTTTGAGAGGATTTGTGTTATGTTTTCACAGCCGGAGTTCTTCCAAGTATGTCACACAAAAAAAGACTATGAAGAATATGGCCCTAGCATTTGTCGTCATAATCCTGTGTTTGGAGTCATGTCGTAATGCTTGTCTAATGGAAATAAGGTCTGTGATTTCTTACTCATGAAGAAACTCCTGTCAGGCAGAAGAAGGCAACAGGTACTGTAAATACTGAAACAAGATGTGGCTATCTCTTGGAAGCATTTGGATCACCGCCGTGTGCTAGAGCACAGCTTACAGCCCCAAGTCATTTCAGTGAAAGCCATTTATCTGCAGACTACTTTAAAGCCTATCCTTCTTTCTTCCTAAATGTGAGGTAATTGACAGTAGGTAATTCTCTGTTTAGGAGGTTGTGCAAATACTACTGAAACTGAATCTAGAAGAATGAAGCAGTGTTTTACTGCTTGTGGAAAGATTTAAACCTTTTCCACTTTTGCCCTAATTCTGCAATCAAATCTTTAGCAACGGAGCACTAAATACCACATTGCCTTCAGGGGGGTTGAAATGGTTGCAGGTACCTGCCCAAACAGATTAGATTGCAGGATTGGGACTATACTTTGTAAATGTAGGGTTTTTTCATATCATTTTGTATTTTATGATATCAGTAGGGTGAATTGATGACTAGTTCTAAGCACGAACAGCTATCAATGTCATGGAGTGATGTTACGCATTTCCAGGTGTGAGGCATGTATTGGAGTTGTGCTGGTATGTTTTATTTTTGGGGAAAAAAAAAGCCATGTATGCTAGCAACTGATTTATTCTTGTTTGAATGACACAAATTAAGTGATTTACAGTACTGTATGAAGTTTATTATAGCCACTGTTACTTTGTTTTGAATTTTCTGAAACTGTTTTATAGAAGATGTTTTGTTCTGATGTTGCTGAGTGATGGATGACACACAGGCCTTGCACCAGTGAAATAAACGCTGTTAACATCTTTATGAAAGTCTGTGGTAGTTTTGATTTGCATACTCCTTTCTATTATCTCTCAAGGTTAGCTTTCCATTCATAGGTCACCGTATATAGCATCATAGTAAAACTCAGATTGAAAAGGATCTCTGGGAGTCTCTGGTCCAGACTCTTACTCTGTACAGGGGTGTCACCCTGAAGTTAGGTCTGGTTGTTCAGAGTCAGTCTTTCTAAATGGAGAATCCTCAGCATCTCTGTGCAACCTTTTTCAGGACTTACGTGCGTTGTATGGGTACATGTTCTTGTGATAGAAGAAGCATCGTGTGCCCATGGTTTCAGTCATTAATAGGGTAGGATATCCTTCTTTTTCTTTCCATGCTGGTATTTATTTGTTCTGTGTAACAGAGGTTTTGCAAGTTTGCTCTTGAAACAGTTTGTGTAGCCCAAGAAGGATTCTGCAATACACATCTGTTTGTTTTTAATTGGCATGGAAAGAATTAGACCAACTGATACATTAGATATTAAAGGGGGACTCTATGACTCTAACCTGTTTCTGAATGCATTATAACTTAAAGTTCAGCTCAGAGTAGACTTGTTGAAGCCTTCCACTAAGAACGGAATGGAAAATCCTATATAGTTTGTACTGTTTCAGCTTGTTGCAGTGTGATATCACCTTGTCTATGTTTAAGTATTTTTGTTGAGTTCTACTGCAGTATATTATGAGGTACAGACTTAAAGTATGTTCTGGTCTGTTGAGAATAAAACATTTAAATGAGGAAAGCATTTGAAATGCGGGACAAGGATTCCTATGCAGCCCTGAACTGAATGAGTTTTTTTTTCTTCTGCCACCTTCAAGTCATTTGCTTAAGGAGAAGATTGAGAAACAGGGAGATGTGAGTATAAGCCAGAAGAGTTCTGACATGTTATCCTATCATAAACTGAGAGGCTGTTAATGCAGGGAGAAGAGGTGATCCTGAGAATAATATGCTTCAAAATTACCCTTCGAAATGGACAAGAGCCATTAGCACTGATGTCATGGTTTTATGATTTTTGGTTATCAGTATTCCACATCGCAACATCATGCAGTGTACTGGGAGCTAATGCTTTAGTTCTGGGTACCTGAAGAGAACTACGTTCCCCAGGAGTCTTTTCTTCGAGTCCCCAGGAGCCTTTTCGGGTATTGTTATCATTCCTGCTCAGGGGAGCAGATATAAGGACACGGGTCATCTGACTTGGCCCTTTTTTTGCCCCTGCTCATCTTGTGATCACTGCCGGACTGCTGCTGCTGCTCCTGACCGCTCGCAAGGCCTCAGTGATAGCGTAAGGCCGTTGGCTTTCGGACAATCTTTCTCTCAATTATTTTTGATTTGTATTGTATTATAGCGTGTTATCT
>PPHD01027791.1:0-11072 GCA_002909625.1 Bambusicola thoracicus
AGGGACAGGGCAGCACAAGGGGTAAAACACTGAAGGGCAACCAAAGCAGCATTCTCCATAGGCTGTTCCTATTGCTGACCTGCTGGTACCCACTGCTGAGTGGCTCACAGGGGATGTGATGTGCTCATGTCACCAGCTGCAGGGCCTCTTGTTCTCTGTTTGTTTTTGTGCCCTTCTCTGTGATGAAGCTGCAGCTGCAAAGGTTGCCAGGCATCAGATGCTACAAGTCGCTGTTGTTATCCTTGGAAGACAATTGCATCACTCGAGCTAATTACCAAGTGGCATTTTCTCCTCTGAAAAATTACATACCTGGGCTCTCTAGGAACACGGAGTGCAAAGCGATGAAAGCAAAGTCGTTCCCAAGGCGTTTTGAGCAATGAGATTTTGTTAACCTACTTACCAAGGCACAGTTAAGTGTAGCTGAGTAATGGCTGCACAGGAGTGACCTTTCCTCCAAAACTCGAGCTCTCGTGCATTTAGTATTGCATCAAGGAGGTTGGTACGGCCGCTAATGGAAAGTTCTTGCTTGAAGAGTGATGAAATTCATAGGAATTAGGAAAAAATTCTTCTCTGAAAGGGCAGTGATGCATTGGTGCAGCTGCCTGGGGGTGGGGATGGTCACTGCCCCTGGAGGAGCCCAAGGCCTGTGGGGATGTGGCACTGAGGAACGTGGTTATGGGCATGTGAGGTGTGCTGGGGTTGGGTTGGGGATCTCAGAGGTCTTTCCCAGCCAGAATTCTTCCGTGATGTGACTCACTGGGAGGTGAGCCATACCTGCTCCAGATTGTTTGCAGCACTGTGTCTTTCTTCCTTAGGAAGACTGTTCACTTTCTTAGGTGCTCCCAGCAATTCCCATCTTATAAGCCCTTGCATAGCCCTGGCTGCCACCAGCAGTGGTGCAGCACAGCAATGCTTTCTCCTGTTTCTGAGTGCTTTGGGGATATATTAAAGCCAGGTAGAACGTTCTCAATTTGTCCATTTCTTTCCCATGACGCTTCCTGCTATGAAATACCCTTCCTTAGCGAAATAACGCTCCTCTTGTCAGTGTGAAAGAACAAGCTTTAAATGCAGGAATAAACAATGTGACTGCGGCTCTTACTTCCTCAGTCTGGAGGTTGTCCCCAGGGCTGTAGTGTGAACCCCAGAGGCAGATTTTGGAGTAGCTTTGTGCCATGAACGAAGGGAAAAGAGTACAGTCCCTTTTGATATGTTTTCCTCCATTTTTTTTTACCTTTCTCCCCTTCCCATCCCAAGGCTTTCATGCAATCACCAAGGTTTGCATTCCTCTTCGTTATATACAAGCTCACCTCTGCTCATCCACTGCTGTCTTGTCCCTCTATCAGAATATTACTTACATTTGTTAAAACCCAATGGGATGATGCTTTTCTAAGCTAGCTTCTTAAAAAAGAAAAAACCATACAGAACAGCTGCTTTGAGGCACTGAGGATGAACTTCCTATTAATGCTTTAAACCACTTCAGTTAACCTGTTTTTCAAGTCAGGTATGTGCTCATAGTGGAATAAAGGAGCAGTTCCTTCAAGGTTTTGTTTAAGATGGTACCTGCAGTTTGTGCTTCTGGAGCAATGTGTTGCTGGGGGATGAAAGCTGTGCCAGCTGACTCCATTTGCCCTGCATGGCAAACAGCTGTGGTTCTGCTGAGAGGTGATTGGATTTTAGGCCTGTCTTCTCTTAAAGAATTTATTTGCCTTTTGCAAAAGCTGCTCGCACAAAGGCAGTTTGGTCCCAGCAGCACTTCCAGATAGAACTGCTGATTGATATGGAAGGAGAAGGAGCAGAGCAGTGTTACTTCCAACCTCAGGGAGCGTTTGTGTCTCCTCTGATCCCATGAAAGTCGGGTTTGCTCACCCACAATAGGAGCACCCACACTGGGCAATGTTAAACTGGGGCACTCAATGGAAATGTCTGTCCCAGGCATTAACGATCGGTTTATATGATCAGTTCAGAGCCATGCTGCCGTAACTTTGCCTGCTGCTAATTGCAGAGGATCCTCTGCAGGGACAGAGCAGCATGTAGGCACAGCTAGGTGTGAAGGAGTTGTGACTTTGGGCCAGCTCCTCTTCCCATGGGGTCTGACAGCCGTGCAGCATCATCTCCTGCTCAGTGCACAGAGCACCAGCAAATTGATATCACCGAAGCAGCGATTTTAACGGCTGTTCTGCAAATTAAAAGCTACGTTCTCCTTAGGTTTATGATGTGAAGTGGCATTCCTGACTGAAGTGCTGTAATTAAAAGTAAAACAGAGGCCTGAGGATGATGGATGTGACCCGCAGTGCTCGCATGCTGAGTGGGCTGCGCTATTTCCCCCAGCAGAAGGTAAATGGGAGATCCATCATTGGGACTGTCCCATCAGGACCTGCCACTCCAAGAAGCCCCATGAATATTCTTACACTCATTTTAATCTAAAGCATTGGTTTTATTGTCCATCAGGGAGCCTGAGGCTCGCTTCCAAGCAGAGCGATGAGCTTGGTGATGGATGTGCCCTGTGGGGCTGGGAGGTGCTCTCAGTGGGAAGATGGAGTGGCCCGAGATGCTGGGTGCTGCTGGTGCCTGTCACGACCCCAAAAATAACAGCATGAAGTCATTTAGTGTCTTACATTTATAATTGAGTCCAACTTCCCCAGTGATCTCTGACAGCATAAATTGTATTGTACTATGGGAGCGCAAACCAGTGGGCAAGATTAATGGTCGGATAATGGGAAGAGATGTCTGGAAACACTTTCTTCCTACAGAAATTAAGAGGCATTAATTTAGACGTAAAGGACGTAAATGTTGGGAGATGTTGGCTTCCTAGGAGTGATAGCACGTATAATAATGGCACTTCTCAAGTTTATTACTGTTTTCAGTATCGCAGATGGCTGCAAATTGTAGGGCTCTCTCCTATTGTGTCTGTCCCCTCTGCCAAATTAACAAAGGAATGTTAAATCTTGGCTGCCCTTAATACAGTGCGCATATGTTAACGATGGCAATCGCTTCATTGTGCTGCTAAATTGAGGGAAGCAAGACAAGATGTGGGGCAGTGCGTGTGTTTTGGTTGGTGCTGGGTGTTATTTTGGGATTCAGACTTCTGTTCTGCACAGTGTGGCTCTTTGGAAGAGGAGTGCATTTGCATCTTGTGTTTGCCAGCACGTTTCTGTTTTGAGTGCTTTCACGTTTCGGTTGCTATTGGGGATGTTTGGGGACAGAAACTTATGTTCTGTATAAACTGGAGCTCAGGGGAAGGTGAATAACTCTGTGTTTGGCAGTAAGCTGCTGTTCTGGGTGATTTCACCCAAACTGGCCGTGCAGACACGGGTTTTTCTGCTCAGTGTGCGGCTCTGAATTCTAAAGAGGAGACTGCCCTGACCTGTCTGGCTCCTGCTGGTGGGAGGCGGGCTGTGAGCAGGTCCTGCAGATGGAGCAGGGCTGTGCCGTGCTGCAGGTTATGGCTGGCACAGCTCTCCTTCACTTGTTGCAGCTGCTGGGAAGCGTGCAGCCGAGATGGGGGACTGCGGGTGGAGGAGGAGCAATACCCCACCTGATGGAGCTGAGTGCTGCTGGGGATCTTGGCTCAGTGGCAGCATTTGTGTGGGGTTGCATGTTTTGGAAATCCTGGTGTGGTCTTTGGGTTTCTGGCTGCCCCTTCACGACCATGGGGCCTCGGCACTTGCAGTGCACTCAGCTGTGAAACCCATAGCAACACCCCAGCATTCCCCAATGGTCCCTCTGCACCCCAGGCTGCGTACTGTGAATAGAGGGAGAGCTTTGCTGTGCTCTTTCTGCACCTTGATTCATTCTGAGAAAGGGAGATGGCTTCCATTCCTTCCAGGGAGGGTAACAGAATGCTGCGATGGTATTGTGATGAGCGTGGAGGAAAGGTCAGAAAGAAAAGTAATGACTGAGAGCAAGAGTTATCTCCATGTTATTTAATTAGCCTCAATTACTCCCTGAGTAGGTGTAGCAGGTAAGAAGTTGGCCACAGCTGCAGTTTATTCCTTTCAGCCTGGTTGGAGCACAGTCTGATTGGTATTTTGGCTTGTGAGAAAACCCAGCAGTGTAACCGGCCTCTTTCCTTCACCTCCTTGCACCTGAGCAGCTGTCCAGCAGGGCCTGCTGATGGAGCACACTTCAGCCTGGAGTGCTTTCAGCCGTGAGTTCTGCCTATGCAGGTATCTGTGCCTCAGCTCCTCCACCCACAGAGCTGCCCCATGCACTCACCAAGACCTCAATGTGTGGGAATGGGGGCTGGGAGGAAACCGGGAGGTGCTGGGATGTCATTTATGCCAGCAAGCAGATCTAAATTATGTAAATTGCCGTCTGAGCTGAATCTGCCATCTGGAAAAAGTTATGCATACGGAAATCTGGTGGGGCAATGTGAGGGAAGGAGTGTGGCTGGGAAGGCAAAGGGTTTGGTGGAATAAAACCCACCTGCACCAGGGAAATGTATTCGCCTGCTGCAGCCCAGTGGTAAAGCTGTTCTTCTGTAATAGCCTGTTAAATTTAGTGGGACTGAAACAATTGTTTGAACCTGCTTTGTGGTTTGAAGCCTTCCTTGTGATCCGGGCCAGCTGCACGCTGGTTGGCATGCAGAGAAGGAGCAGAGGGCTACCTGGTGGTGTAAGGGGAGGGACTGTGCAGTTGGAGCCTAACATTTCTGGGGAGAGGCAAAGGCTGGGGTGTGTTCTGCTGCTATGATTAGTTCCTGCCAGGAGTTAGGGGGGTAGAAGGCTGCAGTGTGTATTGCTCTCTAGCACATTGGCTACCATGATATCTGAAGGGTCAGAGGAGGCGTGTGCAAGTTCTCAGCCAGTGGGAGTGCTCCTGTGAGCTGCAGGAGCACATGTTGTGGAGCTGCTTTACCTAATGACATCTGTAGTGTGTTTTAGACAAGTCATCTCCTTACAGAACCAATATGGTTGGGAAAGACCTCTGAGATCCCCACCACACCCACTGCCCACATCCCTGTGCTGCTGAACACCCCCAGGGTTGGTGACCCCAGCACCCCCTGGGCACCTGTGCCACTGCATCACCGCTCTTTTGGAGAAGAAATGTTTCCCAGTACCCAACCCGACCCTCCCCTGGCACAACTTAAGGCTGTCTTCTCATCCTGTCAGTGCCTGTGAGCAGGTATTGCCTTTTCTTCTGCTCCTGAGAGCTCCCAGCACAACACCTGTGCAGAGCATGCCTGTTGAGGGAGGAGCTTTGTTCTTCACACGGGCACAAAAAGCCAAGCTCTGGCTTTACGGCACCCCCAGTCTATGTTCCAGCCACTGCTGTGTCCCCCATGTAAAGCAGCAGCAGGCTCAGCGACGTGTCATTCATTACAAGAGCGGTGCAGTACACGTATTAGTAATATTCCGTAAAGCGGAGCAGTAATTACAGACTGCTTTGTCAAACGTTATTATCTGTTACGACAGAGCACTGTGTGCATCATTGCAGGGACCTGGGGGGGCCCGGCCGGCTGCTCGCCTGCAAGCTGGGTTGGCACGGCGTTTAATTGAACAAAATCACAGTTGGAGACTGTCAGCAACGCTCCCATAAAAGGTCCTCTGGCTTCTGCTGCAATGCAGAAGGGAAACAAATGGTTCCCATTTAGACTCGGCGCGCTGTAGCCCCACAGAGCTGACTTCACCATGATAAACTGTTGCCACTGAATTGTATTCCCTGAGCTGTTACCGCCGCCTATGTAAAAAGCATAACGCGGTCTCATGTATTTCTAATTATTGGTGAGATGAAGGGATAAGTGCTTCACAGTGCTATTTTTTGCTTACTGTTCTCATCCCTGGAAGCAGTGCTGGGCGCTTTCCCTCGTTCTCTTGGTGTTTATTAAAGTGCTTTTTAATGAAATGGGTCAGCAGTGTTGGGGTGAAGGCGGCGCTGATGGCTGTGGCCGGACATGGGAGGACAGCATGCGTTTCCAGCAGTAGCACTGCCTGCATGCAGGGCTTCAGAGCTGGAGGAGGAGGAGGGTGTTGCAGCTTGGAGCTTTGTCAGGTTTGCTCTTTGCAGCACACGCTCCCTTCTTTGAGGATTAGGCCATACGTTGCCAAGCTAATGGAGCAGCAGCAAGGTTGGTCTTTTTTTTTTTTTCTTCTTTGAGGGAGTCTGGGGAATAATTCAGGCTCTGATTACCCAGTTCGCCTTCTCTGATCCTCTGGTAAGAGCAGCAGCAGTGTGCCCTGCTGGTAATGACGCTGTCCTGCCTGGTGTCCTTATGGCACGGTGCCTCCTGGTGGACCCCATCCCAGGGCTGCTCTTCATGCTGATGGTGCTGTATACAACATGGGCTCTGCACGCCTCCTCCCCCACCTCTGCTGTTAAGAAATGTCATCCAACAGCTTTAGTGATGCAGACAACATTGCAGCCTTTGCAAACTAAGGCTTGGTACCTCTCTGCCAGGGCTGTGTTCTCCCATGCTGGAAGGGATGGGGGGATTTCTGCATGCTGTGTCAAATAGCAGACGAGACTGAGCAATCAGTGCTGCTTTGTGTCCTTCAAAATCCATTATAGAAACCTGCTATGAATGGGTGACTTGATGCTTTGATGTAAGAAGCAGCAGCCTGTTCTTCTAGCTGGGTCAGTGCCTGGATTCGAGCCAGGTGATGCTCTTAAATCGCTTTGTTGGAGTCGTGAGTACGATTTCAAACCTTGGGATATTGAAATAGAAGGAGCCAATGGGATTAGAGTCGAAAAGCTCATTCTATGAGTGGGAAGGATTGGGCCCAGAAGGAAGCTCCTCTGTCTGTGCTGGAGACAGGGCTGTCACTGTGGGGTGTCCCACACAGCCCTGCTGCCCATAGCCGGGTTTTGGAAGTGTGTGACAACCTAATGTGTGATGGCAAGAAAAGGGATGGCTCTGCCCTGGATGCAGTAGGTATTGATGAAATGTATTGTGCTGCTCCTCTGTATGGTGAAATTAGAAAGGGAAAGCATAAGATTTAAATAGAAATCCATTTACTTTCTCAATAGCTTTTACTGCCTCTGTGCTAAATTTAGTGGTAATTGAGTTCTCTGTGCTTCTAATAGCACTCTTCTCCTTCTGGTGGCTATTTCCCAGTGGTCAGTCCTTCTGCAGAAACACAAGTCTTCCTCCATGTCATGCAGTGTTGTAATGAGTGATGGTTCGTGTTATCCTGCAGTCTGAGAATGGAACTTCTCTTTTTGTTGGAAGCTTTGGGTTTCTCAAGTAGGCAGGAAAACCTCCCTGAAAAATCCCTTTGTTTTCCTCTAAGCACCCAACATTGCTGTGGATGTGCTATTCAAATACACGTGTTGCTCCATGTATTCTGCCATGAATCACCATGAATCCCTAGCAATTTGGATAGGAACAGTGACTGATGGCACCTGGGCTTCCTTTCAGTGTTTCACTCTTAATGTGCAGTTTCATCACTATGCAGCACTGGAAGAATACTTCATCTCAGTTGTGGCACCTTTTTGGTGCAGAGAGGAGCTTGAGTGTGCTCAGAGCCAAGGAGCACAGCAATTCCTATTGACCATATAGGAGAGCAGAAGGGTGGGTTTGGCCTTTGGGCTCCATGTGAGAGGCTTTGAGGGGAAGCAGGATGAGGTGCCTGCAGGGCCCTGGCTGGGATCTTGGCAGAAGTTGCTTGATATGGGCAGTAAGGCACTGTGGTCGTAGTGCCTTTGGGTTGGGGCTGTGGGGCATTGGGGTCGTAGTGCCTTTGGACTTCTTCTACCTCTACCCATGTACCACCCAGCAAGCAGGTGCTGTAAAGACCCAAAGAAAGCCCTGACCTACAAGATATATCTCTTCTGAAGTCCTAGGCTTAGGGCTTCTGACTTGTGGCAGCCTGTAATGCTTTACCCAGCGAGAGGTAAGTGTTTAAGATTCCCCTGGCACACATCTCCTTCCCCAGCAGGAGCTCTGTGGGGTGATGGAAGGGCTGGGTTTCCTGGCTCAGCCAGTCCCCATGGGACAAACCCAACTGCCCAGTGACAAAATGAGCTTTGCAGCCTTTCAGATGATGAGCGTTGGCAGGCTCCGAGAGATTACATGGCATTATTGATCTGACCTTTCTCTCCCATCACCAAAGTTTATCCACTTGTAAGGAGTTTTCTGCAGAAGTAGCGATCTGACCTTTACTGCTTTCAACAATCCATGATAAATGGGGGAGATGAACACCCAGTGCCAACATTTCTTTTTTTTTTCAAGCCTGAATCTCCCGATTTTGACAGATATATCCTGTTAATACTGCAGTTTCCAGAGAGATAACCATACCATTAAGGCAGCATCTTCAACTTAACATTTATATAACATTTTACTATAGCTTCCACCCTCGGCCCATCGTACATAGACACACACGATCTGAATCTGCAGGGATGTGACTCCTTGTGACCATTTGACCTTTCCTGCAGACTTTGAGTCAATAAAGTCCACTTCTGTGACCTTGCTGTTGCTTGGCAGCAGTTCTGTGTTATGATAGCGGTATTTCTGATGTTCCTGTAGCATTAAACCTGATGGAAATTGGATGTTACACTTGTAGGCTCGGCTGAGGAAGGTGTTTGTAATGAGCTACCTTTAAAAATTGGAGGTACTGCAAAAGTACCTCGAAAAGAAGGTGCATCATCAGGGAGGATCTTTCACGTGTGAACTGAAGGGGTCTGCCCTGCTTTTTGATGACAGGAAATGTCAGACTTCTGGTGAATGGAGGTTTTTGTCCTTGCCCCGTTCAGATGGGGGCATTCAAACACGAGGTTCCTTGCTGTGCTCTGTGTGCCACGCAGTCATTCTGTTGTACCACTGGGGACCCAAAGTAGAGGCTCCTACATGGGAAGACCAATGTAGTGACACCAGACGGGGAGGAAATGGATTTCCACGTCAACGAGTACTTGACTTTTCTTTCACCTGCAAGAATTATTGCAGTGTTTTTGTTTAGTTTGGAGAAAGGGGTGGCTCAGGAGCAAGACAGTGCTATTATTTTCTAATACAGCCAAGTATGATGCTGTCCCTGGGGGGTTTTCAGTGAGTGAAGAGGGTTGAGGTGATATTTCTGTCATATTTTTCTTTTATTTATTGTTTCTTTAAAAACCCATCTAAAACTCAAATGACCGTTATCACAGCATGCAAGCTGCAGCTGTATGGCATCATTCACAGCAGGATGAAATGGAAGTCCCAGCTGCATAGGATGTCTCAAAGCAAACCCTTATGAATGTCCCCTGGACTGTCTGGCTGTGAGTGCTGTATCAAAGACTTCAGTCTCTCTTCTTCTCATTGACCAGCGAAGCCGCTTTTAGAGTACAAATTAATAGGCTCATTAGTGGGAATGGAGGCGACGTGTCCTGCCTGCCTGATCTGCTAACGATGCTCAGGTGTCTTTCTGCTGATGCTCATCACTCAGTGAAAGAAATGCAAAGTATTTACAAAAATGTGTTAAATTGGGGCATGGTTTTTGTCTTTGGCTGTTGCTTGGAGGCTGCTGGGAGAGCATCCCTAGGAGCACTGCTGTGGTCTGGGGAGGGCTGGGGGGCACCTGGCTGCCCACCATGGCTCCAGCAGGGCAGGTTTAGTCTCAGAACAGCTCTTTGCCTTTCGGCCTTAATGGAATCTATGGCTTAGGTGCAAATTCCCTTCCTTGAAATGGTGATAAACTTCAGTGTTAAAATGAACAGGCTGTTCTTATCTTCCCCAAGGCTGCTTAATATGTGAAGTTCTTTTATATTACACTGTGATTTCATTTTATTTCCCTCCTTCTTCTCTCCTTTTTTTTTTTTAAATTTTATCTGATTTTGTAATGTATGGGAGATGGAGTCTTCATTTCCTGCCCTGCTCAATCTGCCTTTCAAGCCATCCCAAAGGAAACTGAAAGTATGAGAAGGACCTGCCTGGCCCTGACCATGGGTGTCTGCAGGGGTGGGGCACCCACCCCTTGGGCAGGAAGCATTGAGGCTCTGAGCTGTGTGTAAGAGCTCTTCCTGAGAATAGAGCCCTGCAGCAACATATGAGGTGTTAAGCAACCTCTGGATCAGCTCAAGTGGAGCTGGCTGAAGCTGTTCCATGTTGAGGAGCAGGGTTGGGGGTCTTTTGGTAAGAAGATCAGTGTTACTATGCCTCCAGCACTGGTGGTGTGCTTCTCCTCACTGTTGTTCTTCAGAGCCTGCAAAATCCAGAACATAATTGATCTGGAGGTAATCTTATTTCCACTGTCCATTAAACATCAGTACACGTTTTCTTATTGAAAACAAACAAACAAAGATTGGAGTGAACTCTTAATGGATGTGACC
The DNA here is from genome assembly GCA_002909625.1 of Bambusicola thoracicus. Classification (NCBI taxonomy): domain Eukaryota; kingdom Metazoa; phylum Chordata; class Aves; order Galliformes; family Phasianidae; genus Bambusicola; species Bambusicola thoracicus. The sequence goes on from PPHD01027791.1 coordinate 10,240, forward strand.
ACGTCTTAGGGATCTGCTCCCATAGTCCCATAGGGGAATCTGCCTCCTGCTAATACCATGATAGTGTGACATCAAACAAGCTGTGCTGGGATTTTCTCAGATCCCATTGATCCACAGCACCCCTTGCCCCTGTTGGTCTTGGTCGTAAAATCCCAAAGCTGAAAGACAACAGCAGGATGTCTCTGGCCCTTCCCACCTCTGGGGTGGGAAAAATAACCCTCCAGCGATAAGACTTCATCATGGTAGTTGATCAACCAGATCAGTACAGATCTAGGGCGGTGACAGACTGTGTTTTCCCGTCTGGTCTTGAATCTTGTGTTATGACACTGGGATCTCAAGTGGAGCTTTCCTTTCTATTTGCTTTGCAAAGCCCTCATCTTCTGCCTGCATACATTGCCATTTCCCTGGGCAAAATGAAATTCACTCTTTTTAAAGATGGGGTTGCGGGGTTCTGGTGGTTGTTTTTTTAACCAGGCTTGAAGCAGAATGGAGAGCTGTTTAAATTTTGCACAGTTAAGCAGTACTTTTCCCTGGTGTTTGGAGTCTACGTGTCTGTTATTCCGAAAACATTGCTTGTATGTAATGCTGAGTGGAACAGGTACCTCTGCTGAGGTTGGTGAATGATGAGTAATGAAGCAAGAGATCATAGGATGGCCTGGGTTGAAAAGGACCACAATGCTCATCCAGTTCCAACCCCCTGCTATGTGCAGGGTCGCCAACCAGCAGCCCAGGCTGCCCAGAGCCACATCCAGCCTGGCCTTGAATGCCTGCAGGGATGGGGCACCCACAGCCTCCTTGGGCAACCTGTTCAGTGCATCACCACCCTCTGGGGG
>PPHD01027792.1:0-11072 GCA_002909625.1 Bambusicola thoracicus
AGGAGGCTGCAGAGTCTCGGAGGAAGCAGCAGGTCTCAGGTAGCAGGTTCAAGGAAGTCCGTCAGCATGCAGGCCTTTCGTAGTGAAGAATCTGATGCCAGACGACTTGCCTCGGTTGTGATGAAGAATCTGATATCAGACACCTAACTTCATGGTTGCAGGACCTTCCTTTTATTCTCATTTTTGTCCTGCCTACGTGACATTCCTGGGTGCTTGAGTAAGAGTCATGTGCATACCTCCTGAGATAGCCATCTTCCTCGAGATAAGTCCACACAAAAGACTATTTCCCAGACATTAGCAGCAGCTTATCCCTCTTTCATTGCCCCTGGCCTTGTCCATCTGCTCCTTAAAGGATTACACAATCCTTAGCCAGCACCTGTCCATCAATGCCCTCCACACAGAGAACTTCTCTAGGACTTGTCTGGACTTGTTCTTCAGCAAACTTTGAGACAATTATATAAAAGAATAATCTCTTACAAACTGTGACAGTTGTTTAAAGATAACAATTACATAGCTGCCTTTGCTACACAATGTCACTTGTGCATCAGCCCTCTTAGATTTCACTGTACTCTTCTTGCAGAGAATCTCCAGCAATAAGAATAATGAATAATGATATCTTTTAAGATGTTCTCTTTAATGGAAGAAACAAGGAGTTGGAAGAGAGAAAATACATTTTGCAGATAATTAAGCAGAGAGGGATCTTGCTACTCAGGGATAGCTTTTACAAGCTGCATGCCTTCACAAGTTCCTTCTCTTTGGGAAGTTGGTATGTGGGGAATTTCAGTGATGGACACTGGACTCCTGGCCTACAAGAAAAATATAGCTTTGTTATAAATATAATTAAAGCTGCCATATTTTTTCAACATCATTATACAAATAATACAGTAGTAAATAATGTCAAAATGCATTTATGTAATTCAGTCACAATTTGATCATAGTGTGGTTAGAGTCTTTCAAGCTGTGAGATTTTTTCTTGTAATGTATAAAAAACAATTTAGACAACACTTTTGATGTTATTTGCTGTTGATACACATGTGATGCTGCTAGCTGAACAAAGTTAAATGAAGATTATTTGTTGGGTCTGGAAAGGCAGCAAGAAAAAAATATATATAATATATAAATAACTGTATATCATAGCTATGTCAAAGTTGCAAATGTCATTGGGTCATGTTTCTTGGAGAGTTGCTCAAACCGAGCTGAGCAAACTGCTGTAGCTGACCCTTCTTCAGAAAAAAGGTCTCTTTGAGAAGTCCCTGTGCAAATCTTCTTCCCTAAGTGGTTCTGTGATCTTGTGTAAATAAATAGAAAATACAAATGATTATTAATTCTTCATTTTATGTAAGCAGTCACTTAATATGCATATATATGTAAAATATCCCTGACAGGAATAATTGAAAGATTCAAAATCATTTGCCCCACCTACCTGGAAGGCACCAAAAGCCTTCCTAAATATATATATATAATTTTTTACATCTCTGTCTGTCAATGTGACAGTATATTTTTGTTATTAGAAATTTGTAACCATATGATCCGTCACTCTTACTGCTCAGTCTGCTTCAGTATTTTCTACGGAATAATGTTATCAACTATCTTTCACCACAGCCTCACGATCTATAAAATTGTAATATTTTCCATCATCATTTCAGACTCTAAATTTTTTTCCTGCAGTGTCTTATGCTGTTATTACTCTTTTTTTGTAAACATAAGCTTTTTTCTCCCCATAGTTTCAAACTTGGATGCTCATTACAAAATTGGACATTTACTACTGACTAGAAAAAAAATGAAAAGTCAATTCACTAAGACATCTGTAGTTTTCTTTCAGAAACCTTGCTTTCTGTGGCATGCTTGAAGATACAACACATATTATTTAGTAAGAGTCCATGTTGATAACACTACCCTTGGAATGACAATTTTTTTTCTTTTCCAGTACTAGTTTTCTGACTAGGACAAATGAAAGGAAATGAGTATTTGAGAAAGATGAAGCTATAGATATTGCTGCCTTCTGACTTCACTACCACAGAAAAATAGGTTGAACCACAAACACTGAGTAAGATACAGAGCAAGAAGAGCATACTTGTTTTATGTTTTTGCGCCGTTTAATACATTTTGTAAACAGGAGACACCGTTTTAATGTTTTGAATAGATTTTCCTTAAGAAGAAATCTTACAGTCCCTTTATACCAGCAGAACACCGTTCATAGAAAATCCCTTTATATAAATATAGTTCGTCTTTTCTTCTGGGCAGATACAGATAATACATTTCTGGCAAAGAGCAGATTCCAGGTACAGTTATATAAAACCATTTTAAGTAAAATTCATTCTAGAACAAATTCTGGATGCCTGGTTACTAACAGGATTAAACTGAAGACTGACAAGAGAAAGATGGGAACCACATGCCTAACAAGAAGGAAATTTCTTTGGAGAAGAGAACGCCCCAGGGAGACCTCATTGTGGCCTTCCAATATTTGAAAGGAGCATATAAACAGGAAGGAGTACAACTGTTTACGACAGTGGATAGTGATAGACATATTGCAGGTCAGGATGGATGTGGCTCTGGGCAGCCTGGTCTAGTGACTGGTGACCCTGCACATAGCAGAGGGGTTGAAACCAGATGATCATTATGGTCCTTTTCAACCCAGGTCATTCTGTGATTGTATGATTCTGTAATTCTATGATTCTATGTGTCACGGAGTTATCCATATCAATCTGTGCCCATGACAGAGACAGCAGTCCCATGAGTCCTCTGGTCCCAAAATGGGAAGGGAAAAGGGGAAGGGAAGAGAGATGGGTTTGGGGCCCAAAAAGAGAACAGTGGCAACAATCTGAGGAGGAAAACTTGTTTTACTGAGTATGATATCAGAAAGCAAGATAACATAATGTAATACTATATAGTTGAAATTGAGGATAGTAAATCAAAGTAAGAGAGTGTCTGAAACCAAAAGGCCTACTTTGAGCTGAAGGCACACGGCTGGGGAACACATTCACATACTGCCAGACAGTGAGTGAATGAGTGAGCTTGAGATCTCGTGACTTCCTCCCATGGCTTATTTTCCTCTCTGAAAGTGAAGTCCCCTGGGATATGTAGTTCTTCTTTTCTGAGAACCAGGTATCTGGAAAATTGTCCGTCTACAGAACTGGAGTATAAATGTTTTAATTCCCCATACTTTACATGATGTTATGATGTGGAATACCGTTAACAGAATTCTAAAACCATGACACTATGATTCTATTAAATACAGGTTGCAAAGATTTAATAAGGTAACATTTTCACTTACTGTAGTGAAAAGGATGCATATAGGTGAATTCCTGCTTCCAGGCAAAATGATTGCACTCCTGGGAGGATAAACATGAAGATTTATAACTAGCATTAGTAATTGCATGCTGCTTTTGAGGAAAAAAAAGTTAGATATTGAGATATTGATAACAATAGCTTGTAAATACAGAAGTCCTTTTGTTGCTGTTACTGTTATAATGCACGCTACTACATGAATACAAAGGAAAATTCCTTGTAACCTTAATTACAATGAGGAACTAGTCTAAGGTGCATTGTAGTTTTGTATTTGCACACTTATTCTAAACAGCATCATATATTTACTGTGATAGAATTATCTGGATTTGCATAACAAAGAAGAAAAATTAGGTGAGTGTTTTGCACCCCTTTGCCTTCCTTCATAGTCTTTTATTCCTTTTATTTTTATTTCTGCTGTAGAGAGCTGTCTTCATGTGGAGTGAAACTACCATTGTCATGAAACAACATTATACTTTTAATAACAGTCATTTAGACAGTCATATTTCTTGCTGTGCACAAATGGTTTTGCACTATTATTTCAGGACAGTGTGTGCTATGGTTTGGATGGAATTGCATCATCCCTTATGGAGCAGAAAATACTTTATGGCTGCAAGCATCTTCTACGCTGCAGAGATTCAGTAAAGTGTATAGCCAGTGTCATTAGTAGATTCACAGAGAGGAGACAGAGCCTGGGCCGGGTATCCCATTGATACTTAATTTCAAAATAACTGGGCAACCTGAGAAAAGGATTATTTGTACAATAATATCATCTGTTGAAAATAAAGCTATGAGAGATTATTTTCAGGCCAAGTTGTGGGTTAAGCAAAACTCAATCTAAGTAAGGGACTTTTGATGACGTGTAGAAGGAAAATACGACTCTTGATTGAAAATTAGGCAAAGAGACCTGGTCAATATTAAGTATAACTGAAGATGCCTTTCACCCATCTCACTGTGGTCTGAACTGCAAATTGCTGCTGCAAGTTCCATGTATATTGACATATGTTTTTCATAAAAGAAAAAGTAGGAGTAACGTACCAGTACTCAGCAATAAAAATAATATTAAAAAAAAAAAAAAAAAAGAAAAAGATGAAAGCCATCCAATGATTTGTTTTGCATGCCTTTACACCTTGAGAATTTGGTCTGGAACAAAGAACGTGCATGAATGCATGCATGCTGGCACAGAGTGAATTATGGTCACATCCATTGAACAGATCATGGTGAGAAGTAGGAGAGGAAAGGTGGAAAGGAGACAGAATAGGAGACAAGTGGATTGGAGAGCTTCATTTTGACTTGCTGTTTCAAAATGCAGGTTTTGTTGACATTTTAAATAAATAAATAATGCATTTAAAAAAACAAAAGCAACCAAAAACAAACGAGCAAATAAAACAAACCCCTTCAATTCATTAGTCCTAAAGGACAATATTTACTTTGACTGAGAAGTATGTTTTGATGGGTTAGGAAAAAGCTGGCTTTGAAAGTAAACATATATTTCATCACTGTATTTGCTTTAAATGCTAACATTTTTTTGTTGTTGTTTCTTGGCACTGCAGTAAGATCAATGCAACCAATTATTTTCACAGCTATTTCTGCAAGACTGATTTCTGCAGGCAAAGCTATGCAAGTGCTAGTGTTAAATATCTCTTTCTTCCCTAAAGAGCAGTTTAGTTATTCTCAGTAAATTATACAGTTTACTGGAGATGTAATTTAATATAAATACATTGCTAAGTGTTGCAGAAGATTATTACAGGTGTCATCTGATGAAAGTATCTTGAGCATTGTAGCCATTGGATGAGTGCAGAATGTGTGGTGCAAATGTTCTGGGTTCTGGTCAAGAGTAGCATTTAATTACTTTATCCTTAATACGGCTAGAAAATGCAAAGGTCTCCTGAGCAGTGATGTTGAAAGATGGCACCCAGAACTTAGCTTAATCAAGATCTTTATGTGAATATGGACTACCTTTTTGCTCAGTTATGAAGTAGGGCACAAGGGTAGCTAGCTAGTTAGCTAGATTAGTCATTGTTCTGATGAAAAACTTAATTCAGAGCGAGGTTGTACCATAAACACTTTCCTGCAAATTATCTATAAAATAATATTAAAAGTGATTCTGTTTTTGGAAACAAAATAGTATTTTTTAGAGAAAGTTTTACTTGCAGAAATTAAATATTCAGCTTGAAATCTGAGATACGAGGGAAAGCCTTGGTTGGCTACAGGCTTCATTTCTGTAATTGTTGAAACTACACATTTCTGTAAAACTTCATAAATTCATACCGACAGAAACCTGAAGAATTTCAATCTGGTAGTTTTGGCTATCAATAAGATGCTATTGAAGATTGTTGTCTTAAGAAAATTTCTGCATAGAATCACCTTGACATGCTAACTCTGATTTTGGATGGGGATAAAAAAGTCAAAATTTTCACAGAAGGAATCTAAAACAGTAGATGATACTGCTGATGATCAGTGTGAATACATAGTTCACTGCTTGGACCATTACAGGAAGTCTAATCTACTTGTGAATTAGCTGTAGTGAGTAATAACTAGTTTTGACTTTCCCAAACAGGATGGCCCTGGATGTTTCCATGTATGCAGAGGCATGCTTCTAGCCACTGACACCACTTATGTGTTTTTTCCAGCTAGTAGAGTAATACTGTGACAGCATTGCTGACTGGCAGATGGAAAAGAAGGGAATGAGACAGTCACCCAGTCCTTCACTTTCTCCTCTAGTTGCTTCTTTTCACTTCCTTTCAGTGGTTTTAGTTTCTTTGAAAAAAAAAGTCTGTAATTCTATGGCTCTTTGTCTTGTTGAATCACAGTAGATGAATATGATAGCAATTCTGTGTGATTTACACCTCCCACAGTAGTCGAAATACCTTCCAGTGTTAGAACTAATTCTATATTCAGAATTTAGGCTTAAGTAAATGATTTTAATATTGTAATGTTAAAAAAAAAAAAAAACAAAGCATTTTAATTGAGTGAAAATTGGAATTTAGCTTTATTAACAAATTTCTAACTTCAAACTTTATCATTAATCATAAATGAAAAAAAAAAAGAGCACAAATTCTATGTGACTAAATTCATTTTACTAAAAAGGGGTAAAAGTTGAGAAGGAAAATAAGCCATATATTTTAAATATGCAATATAAATCAAAGTAACAAAAATGCCATAACACAGAATCACAGAAAATTTAAGTCTGGAAGAGACCCCTGGAGGCGATCAGGTCCAACCCCCTGTTCAAAAGGTCACACCTAGGGCAGGCTGCCCAGGACCATGTCCAGATGACCTTTGAAGATCTCCAGTGAGGAAAACTCCACAACTTTTCTGGGCAACCTGTGCCAGTGCTTGGTCACCATCACAGTAAAATAGAGTTTTGTGATGTTCCAGAGAATATCTCTTCATAGAATCACAGAATCCAAGAATCATGGAATGGCTTGCATTGGGAGAGATCCTGCATTAAGATTTGATTTAACCAAGACTGTAAAGTAAGATAAAATCTGTAAATATTACTGGAAACCAACCAGTTCAAGGACTGTGAAATTTTACAAACTTATTCACACTAGAAAGGAAAGCATCATAGAATCACAGAATGGCTTGGGTTGGAATTATTTTGTCTTTTCTGTTATTAGGAAAAAAAAAGAAAGATATGGACCATTTTGATCATAACACCACCAGTTTAATTTTAACTTTTTGTGAGAAGTAGATCCTCATATGACCAGAAAAGATTATGACATGGTTAATAATAAACAGACCCCAGTCTGCCCCCCACCTCCAAAGAAACTCAAACTTTGCAAAGAATGAAGGTCAAAAGGATACTTCCATGAAACGTGAAATCTAATCTTCTACTGAAGGGGAAGTTAGTTTCCTTAATATGATCTTTCAGCATGTTTGTGATAGTGTGTGCAATGTGTTCCACTCAGTGATTGCAAAGTTTTTGCATTTCCCTTGATTACCGAAATATATCTTTGCAGGTGATCGTTTTCCAGGGCAGCTGGTATGCTCCTGAGTGCTCAGACTGGAAATAGACAGTACACTTGGTCTAATGCATGATACCCACACTTGAGGAGGCCACTTGCTGTGAAGTTAAAGTCCTATTCCACAGCTGTATAGACAACTTGGACACAGTTGTCTGCTTACTAACTCTCAGTTTAATCAGTTATGGGAGAAAGTCCCTTCCTAGTCTACCCCCAGCATGTTTCTACTTTTTTTGAAATGTGTCTACAGAATCCAAACTGTTGTGGAAAATGCCCAAGTCCTTTTTATTTTTTTTAATTGGAAACCAGTGTTCTCATATGGTAAGACATACTGCCTTTTGACAGTAAAAGTAAATATTTTTTGTTCAAAGCAAGTTCATTTTTATAAAATATGATTTATTTATAATAACTTGTTAAAGGTAAACTACAAAGTCAAAAATCTAAACAGCGCATTGGAAACTTCTGTTTTCTTGAATTAATTAAGGTGGATGTCAAGAAGCTCTCCTGACAATGTAGGGTGAGAATAATTTTTCAAACTGTGACAATCTGGGGAAATTCTTCTTTCCTCTTTTTTTTTTTTTTTTTTTTTTTTTTTTTTTCCCAAACGGAACTGGAAACAGCGACATGTTTGCTCAGCAACTGATCAGGGACAATTTAAAAAATAGCCGTAACATACCATACATGCTGTCGAATTCAAAATAAAAATAAAACAAAAACAAAAACATACACAACATGTAAATTATTGCACAAGAGAAAGGCTCAAAGTTTGCGTAAAATGNTCTTGATTGTGTGAAATGATGGAAACTAAAACAAAAAGTAAATGCTGATTACTACTTTGTATTTTTTTTTCCCCTTTTTTAATGACAAAATATTATTTCTTTGTTTGGATTGGCATTCAGTAACTGTGAAAGTCATGCTGATTTGACAATTTTTACTCTTCTATTTTGCTGAATGTCTTGCTGTGATTTTCTTCATCGTTCAATACCTTCTCAAGTGGAGTTGACCAGGTTATTTCTGGGACAAGGCTTATAAATCCTTGAAGCAACAACACAGTGCTTCTCAGCAAGTCAGTGATCACCAAATGAAGTATAACTGCAAAAGGAATTAGGCCTTCTATTACTGAGCTGTAGATCTACACACATCTAAGATATTAGTTTTCTCAACATCTTTCACTTAGAAACCTTACACATTCTAGAAGAGGTCAACTAATCCTTGTATACAGAATTTCCTCATAGGCACCTTATGTAGTCAACTTCTTCACTTTTTAGTAAAGCACCAGGTAAGATCAAAACAAATAGCACAATCTGCCACAAACAACAAACAAATAAACAAAAAACCAACCAACACAAACAAACATTGATAGAATGTATTATCTACTTATGCTGTGTGTAGAAAGGTTTTAAACTTAGAAGGTTGTCACTGTGACATGCACAATAATAGTAAACCTAACTTTGAAAGTAAGGGGCTAATAAATACCTACCTAATGCTATAAGCTGATGGGTGTATTGATGGAATTTCTTGAATGAAATAAGTATTTACAATCCTGTATTATGACAATGCAGTGTTAAAAAGTTACAGCACATAATGCTTTATTTAAGACCTGTTGTCACTGAAATCAGAATCTGAAATGCAGGGAGAGATTTAGAATCAGACTATAAGAGTTTAGGAACTTGTAATGGCAGTATCAACATTTTCTGAAAACTCAGTTCTTAATGCCTACCTGACTGAGAGAAAGCAGTATTACATCTTTGACATTATTACCGCAGTTTGTAAGAACTAATACAATTAAGAGAACTCAAAATAGATCCATTTATTTTCAGCTAGCAAAATAGAAAATGTAATTATTCTCTGCAACTGATGAAAAAGAAATAACTCCTTAAAATTGATGCAATACTAATGTTCTGGTTGTTAATGCAGGAGTTTTAGAATAAAATAAATCATGTCAAACCATTGTTTACATGAAAATAATACATGTGCGTGTGTGAAAACTAAGCATGACTGAATTTTTAATGTAATAGCTTCCTCTAGCTTAAAACAAGAGTAATTGCTGTAGTGAATATTTCTGTACCTCTGGGCATTTTTAATTTATACTTACCTCTGTACATTCCTTTCATGTCTGAAAGAATTCACTGCAGTGATTTAGCTCCGATTCCACAGAACATGGATTCTTCAGAAGATTGTCAGAATTGGTCTATCTAAATGAGATTCAAGCTCAAGGAAAATACTGATATTTACAAAATGGTCTGTTTAGTTTTATAAACAATTATTTGTAGAATTTCTCATTAATATTCATAGTGTTGATCAGGTCTATCTGAAGTTGTTCTCATACACTCTGTCTGTCTGTAAATCGTAATAATTAAAACCATTATAAATATGTGTGCTCATAAATACTGCATATCATGTCTGCAAGTTTTCGAGTGCAAAACTAGATGGTGAAAACTAAGATAGAATGCCTCTTTGAAAGAGCATAATAGTCTCTTAGTAAATTGCTGTTGGTATGGAATATAAACCAAAAGAGCCTTTGACAGCCAAAAACTGATATAACAAATCATAACAAGAAAGTCAAAGAAAAGAGTACGAATTTGAACCGGAGGAAGGGGAAATCAACAGTATGTAGGATCTGAATGTTTGCATTGCAATGCGACTTTGCACTGCAGCTAGACTAAGCCACCCAAAGAAGGGGTGTTGAAAATATGAGGTATGATATTCTGTCTTTATCACTTTTACAGATAACAGTATACCAGTAATACACTACACTATGATAGTGTAGGAATTGACAAGGAAGACTGAAACAGGTATGATGATAAAAAAGGTGATAAGAATGTCATGAAATGCTAAATCACTAAGATACTGAAGATGAAAGACTGACTACTTTTTGTATATTTGATTATTTCCTTTGAATTTATCCCAGTAAAAAAGGAACATTTTATGGAAAGAAAAGAAAAAAATTAAATAAGTATCCATGCAGTATTTTTTTTTTAAGACCCACAAGGAGCATTGTTGTAGTTTATTTTGAATATCTCCTCTCATCCCTTTTCCTCCATATTAGCATAAAAATGGGTTTATTTTTAAAGCATACATGAAATTTACTGTTAAATAACAAATAATCACTGAGCTCAGATGAGGGAAGTATTTACCTTCCACATACACATTCAACATTTCTCCATCCAAACACTGTGACTATGAGGACTCACTGCTGAATAGTTTTCAAAATTTATTAAAATGTAAGAGTGTTGAAGGAGATGACAGTAAGGCAGAGGCATGATTTTGCTATCTATTTACCTACTGGTAAAATTTTTTGTATTAAAAATTTAAATGTTAAAGTGAGACAAAAATGACTGACTTAGCAACTAGTGAAGAAAGAGGTTATATAATTAAAGAGCTTAGAGAAATTAAATGCAGACTACAAGCAGGGCCATACTGTCTTTCTCATTCTTAGAGAAGCTGCAGTGTAATTATGATCTTGTGTTTTTCCTTAGGGGAACATTTTAAATTGTTTTCAAAACTACTTAAATTTTTGGCAGTAAGCTGAAATCTGAAATTGTGGAAGTTATTCTAGATCCATGCACTTAGGCATAGCCACTTGTATATGCTAACTTATTCCACCACAGATTTAGCCTGTAATGTTTGTGTTATTCTTTTTTTTTTTTTTTGATTCATCAGAGTAAGAACTTTATGTTTTTTTGCATGTGTACATAAAAATGTTCATCTTACTTTCAAGCACAGAAGCATATATTCTGTGTATTTTACAGGAACTGCAGTTCTGAAAAAACAGCATTTCTGTTTCTTTAAAATTGAAATCTGCGTTTTTTTTTTTTT
>PPHD01027793.1:0-11072 GCA_002909625.1 Bambusicola thoracicus
GATTGACCACCTGAGGCAAGCACTGAGTCAGCTATGGGAGCACAGGTGAAGGCAATTCACCTGTGTGACCGGAAGGGGTGGAGCCTGGCTCCACCTCTCCTAGGTCCCATTTAAGGGCTGACTGCCACTGAGGGAGGTTCTCTCTCTGGAGATCTCTCCTTGTGGAGTTTCTTGTGAGCCTACAACACCAGTGAACACTTTCATTTACCCATGATTATCTTTTCCAATGTGATAATCTTACTAAGCCTAACTTCTCTGTATACTTATTGATCATCCAATACTTTACAACATCTGTATTCTTATTGACCTTACACTCGTTCTATGACCAGGTGACTCAACTAAGGGATGAGGGAAAGGCTGTGGGCATAGTCTACCTAGAAATTAGTAAAAATTATCCTTGGAAAGACTGGTAATGCATTAAAAGAGGTTGCCCAGGCAGGTGGTTGAGACACCATTTCTTGGAGGTTTTCAAGAAAAAGATTGATGTGGCACTTAAAGACATAGTTTAGTGAGCATGGTGGCACTGGGACAACAGTTAAATGATCTTATAGAGGCCTTTTCCAAGCTTGATAATTCTGTGATTCTGTATTTCTAGACTTTGGATATATATACTTTGTTCTATGCAACTGGCTCTTATTCTGAAAAGTATATTTTACTTTCAAAATATGCACAAAGCCTTTTGCTAGTATAAAGAGATTACTATTATATCTGTTAGAACGCAAAATATAGCTGGTGCTTCAAATCAGGCACAAGTTAATGTGACTCTTTTTCATCTTGTGAATGGTTTTGGAGCTGGCTTGGACCAATTTTATGACTAAATGGGGAGGAGGGACCCACAGACTCATGCCCCAAGAGAGGGAGAAGGGAAAAAGGGGAAAAGGTAGGGAGACGAGCCTCAAAACAGAACAGCAGCAGTGAGCTAAGAGAAAAAACTAACTAAATATGATAGCAGAATTCAAGATAACACAATATAATACAATATAATAGGAACTGAAGCTAATAAACCAAATAAATGAGAGAGTGTAAAAAACAGAAGACCTTAATCTAATGCTGAAAGAGAGATAGCTAGAGAGCACAGACCTCAGAGACGAGCAGTAAAAGAAGGGGACAGTCTTGTGACTCACGAGCAGTTTTATCTTTCCCTCTAAAGGGAAAACAGAAATGGAACAGTGGAAGTCTTCTGGAATATGCAGTTCTTCTCTTCTGAGAACGAGGTATTCAGAAAATTGACAATCGATGGAAGTGGAGCATAACTCTGTAACTCAGTGCACTATATGATGTTATGATGAGGAATACGGATGACAAAAGTCATAAAACCATGACACATGTTTTCATTGGCAATTATGTTATAGTTAAACAGACTATACGATACTAGCCTGTACAAGATTAGATATACAATTTCCTTCTTAAGGAAATACATATACATGAGGTCAGGTCTAAAAGTAATGCCTCATTTTCTTATGTTGACCCCGGATGTTAGAGGTCAGTATTGGTGGTATGGCAGTAGAGGTTGAGCCTTTACCCTAGTATTCCATTACATTTTGTTGCTGTACAATAGATGGCAGCAGAAGGGCAGTCTGACAAAATTATGTCTGATATGAAAGTGCAAGTGAAGCAAAGGTGTGCAATTGAATTCCTCCATGTTGAAAAAAATTGTCCTCTTGAAATTCATTAATGCTTACTTAATGTTTGTAGATCCAAATGTTTGTGGATGTGAGCACAGTGAGGTGGTGGATGGTGCGTTTCAGCAGTGGGCAAAGTGATAATGGTTCACTTCTGCTGGTGCAGGTTTTTACAAGCATAGCGTCCAGGCTTTTGTTCAGTGCTGGCAAAAATGCAGCGCTAATGGTGGTGACTATGTTGAAGGACAGCATTTTGCAGCTGAGAACAGTGCTGTGCTCTTTGAGTCTATTGTATTTTTCATGGAAATAAATAGGAGGCATTACTTTTGGAGTAAACTACGTGTGTGTGTGTGTGTGTGTGTGTGTGTACATATTTAACAGTGTCAGTGACATATTCCTGGACAATTACAGTTACTAAATACCTGCTTATTAACAGAATAATCTCTGTATGTTAATATATCCAATATTAAAATTCTGAGAGAATAAAAGTTTCTGGGAATTTCTAGATCACTCTGTCTTGGTTATCTCAAACTTCAGCATTCAGTATAATCTCTCTGGCTGACATGTCTCAGATCCTCATCTGTGTAGTATATATAGCACAATTTACCTACTTTCATTTAGCTGAGAAACATCAATTAGCTCCTTAAATTCTTCCAGAAAGACAAGCACAACTGTAAATACTTGTTTTCCATCAGCATGCTGTAATCACCATTTTTACACCATTTTGGCACAGTTATTTATCATTACCACTTTGATGACACTGTTTTCCTTTCAGCAAATGAAATATTCACTGACACAGAAAAACAACGTTCCACCATTAAGTATTCAGTGGAAGAACTTGTAGGTCTGAAAGGAGATCTTAGGCTAGCCCTTGCAGGGAAGGAAGACTTGCTTCATTTCAAAGAAATTGTAAAGTACTAGAACAGAGTACAGGAGCACATTTTTCTTAAGAATATATCATTCTGCTGAGGTTTTGCCGTGCAGGAAAAAAAAAAAAAAAAAAAAAAAAGGCTTAATGGTGGCAACATTGTCATGTATTTGTCCTCCTCTGCTATTACAGCCATTTTAAGGCCAGAAGTAGCAAGGGATATTATTTAATATTATAGGATCTAGTAGAGAACCATTGGGACAATTTCTTTTCCTCCTTCTAGCTTTTCAATTTTCACATCAGCTAACTCAATCTTCATTTCTACTCATCTACTTTACCTTCTGCTATACCCGACAGTCTGCTCTTGAACACAGTTTTCAAAAATGTTCTTGAAAATATTATGACTGTGTTATGAAATCTGCGTCGGAAGGGGCACACGAGAATTATTAAGCCCACCTCCTGGCTTCACACAGGACCACACTAAAACTAAGTCATAGGTCTAAGTGCATTGTCCAAACACTTATTGAACTTTGTCAGACTTAGTGCTAAGACCACTTCCTACGGGTACCAGTTCCAGTTCCTGGCTGCCCTCAGTGGAATACATTTTTCTAATATTCAACCTGATATTCTCTGATGCAGCTCCATTCTATTTCCTAAGGTCTTATCGCTGTTACCAAAGAAAAGAGGTCACTGCCTTCTCCCCAACTCCCACTCATGAGGAAATCGTACACAATGATTAAGTCACCCCTAAACCTCCTCTAAAATGAGCAAGCCAGGTAATATCAGCCACTCTTCATATTTCTTGCCCACTAAACCTACATCATCTTTGTTGCCACTGACACAAATGCAAAATACGGTGGCTAAGGGTTGCTGTTAGTGAACAAATACGAGTGACACTCACTAGGATGACCTGTACCATGGAAGTAGTCTGGCTACTAATTACAATTCTAGAAACTACATGTCTAATGCTTTTTTTCTCCCTGATTTCAGGGCATTTGTTGCTAGTTATCTGGAACACTATATTTGACCTTCACATTTGTATCCCACATGAATTCATTTTAAAATATGTACTGCTTAAAGCTGAGACAATATCCAATGTTATATATCTATATAAACTTCTTTCTTTTAAATATAATAACTTTCACACAAATCAATCTACAAACTATTTAAAAGAAGCTTTTAGGGGAGGAGTTTAAACCTAGAAGAAACTTAAAAAAAAAAAATGTTCTCTTCAATTAAATCACAATCTAAGTGGAATCCTTACTGTGTCTATTGTACTTTTTTGTTCCTAAGTGGTTCACAACACACAAGTGAACTGAAGGCTTTTAAGTAATTATATCAAAAGTAGATAAAAGCAAAAAGGAAAACTGAGTAAAACAATCCCTTATGCCTCAAATATTTTCTATGTATGGATGCTTGATATTAACTGCATATATGTGTTAAAAGCCATACTGGAATTAACTATGCATTAAAAATAACAACTGAATCTTTATCACAAAATAACCAATACTGAGGAGAAAAATCCCACTGGCTAGTTGGTTTTCAATACAAATGAGGTTCACGTTCAAAATACATTGATACAACTATCTAAATTAATAAAACATTTTTATTCATAATGCAAAAATGTGGAAAGGCTGGAGTTCGTGATTTTATATTCCAGATAAAATTACAATTTGCTGAGCTTCTTTGGTGGGAATGGATGATAATGCTGATGATGACAGCAAAATGAATAGTAAGCAAAGACAAATGAGATTGGTTAGTGCACTTACTACTGCCTAGTGAAAGGTTAGCATAAATTTCAAAATCATTCTTTAAGCATATAGCATTTTTGTTTGTTTGTTTGTTTTGTACAGAATAAAATCCAAGGTAAATAACCACTAAATCAATAAATGCTTCACTTTCTGACCTTTCTGACACGTGCCCTGTGATCATGAACTAGTTATCTTCTTTCATGCTATTCCATAAAAATCAGCTTAATTTAATTTCATGCAAACTCCTTCGTTCGTGGTATTATCAGTATATACTAAGAAATCTCAACAATGATCTAAAAGCATATCTGTAAGTTCAATTAAAGACAGTTGGGAAGGAGACAGTATTTTATTATGTTTTGACTATCTTTCAAAAATAAACACAATAATATATAAATAAACTGTAACATAAAGAGTATGTAGTCATGAACTATACTGGAAAAAAACTGAGAATAACATTCAAGAATTCATTATTTCAGTAGTCATTGTATGAATATTCAACAGTATATGTACTATTGTTAATGTAGCCATCACAGGTGAACACATTCAGAAAACATTATTCAGGAGATATATGGTGTTAGTCTTCATGTCATAGAATCATAGAATCACAAGGTTGGAAAGGACCTACAAGATCATCTAGTCTAACCGTTATTATGGAGTTATCTAGATCAGTGCAGATAAATTTATGCCCGTGACAGGGGGCAGTAGGCCAGTGGGCCCCCTGGCTCCCCAAAATGGGAAGGGAAAAGGGAAAAGGGTAGGGGAATGGGAACTGGCCTCAGAGGGGGAAAAAGAACGGAGTAGCAGCAACAGTCTAAGGAGGAAAACTTATTTTGCTAACTATGATAACAGGATGCAAGATAACACAATATAATACAATTTAATTGAAAGTAAGGGTAAAAAATCAAATAAAATAAGAGAAAGTTTCCGAAACCTAAAGGCCTACTTGATGAAGGCGCACGGCTTGGAAGCGCACCCACCCCTCTGCATGGCTACCAGAGAGAGAGCGAGTGAGCCTCATCCCATGACTTAGATTCCATGATTTCCATGATGTATCTTCCTTCTCTGACCATGAGGTCCTCTGGGATATGTAGTTGTTCTTCTCTTTTGAGAAGCAGGTATCAGGAAAGGTGTCAATCTATGGGACTGGAGTATTAACCCTTTATTTACCCATGCTGTACATGATGTTATGATGTGGAATACCAATAGCAAAATTACAAAACCATGACAACCATCCTCCCATTATTGTTGCTACCACAAGCTACTAAACCATATCTCGTAGCTCCTTATCCAGATGTCTCTTGAACACTTGCAGGGAACGTGACTCCACCACCTCCCTGGGCAAGCCATTCCAGTGCCTGACCACTCTCTGAGAGAAAAAGCTTTTCCTTATGTCCAACCTAAACCTCCTCTGGTACAACTTGCAGCCATTTCCTCGAGTCCTCCCTTGCCTGGGAAAAGAGGCCAAATCCCTCTTCATCACAACCTCCCTTCAGGAAGTTGTAGAGTCCAGTGAGGTCTCCCCTGAGCATCTTCCTCTCCAGACTAAACAATCCCAGCTCACTCAGCTGCTCCTCATAAGATTTGTACTCCAGTCTCCTCACCGGATTTGTTTCTCTTCTCTGGACATGTTCCACGCACAGTGCCTTTCTTGTTGTGAGGGGCCCAAAACTGAGCACAGTACTCGAGTTGTGGCCTCACCAGAGCTGAGTACAGGGGGATGATTACCTCTCTGCTCCTCCTGTCCACATTATTTCTAATGCAGGTCAGAATGGCATTGGCCTTCTCAGCCACCTGGGCACACTGTCGGCTCATGTTCAGTCAAGCATCCATCAACCCCCCCCAAGGTCCCTTTCCTCTGCACAGTCATCCAGCCACTCAGCCCCAAGCCTATAGCACTGCATGGGACTATTATGACCAAAGCGCAGGACCCGGCACTTGGCCTTGTTGAACCTCATCCCATTCACCTCAGCCCAGTCATCCAGCTTATCTACATCGCTCTGAAGGGCCTCTCTACCCTCAGGCAGATCAACACTACCTCCCAGCTTGGTGCCATCTGCAAACTTACTGAGGGTACACTCAATCCCCTCATCTAGGCCATCAATAAAGATATTAAACAAGATGGGCCCCAGTACCAACCCACCACTTGTAACGGGTCGCCAGCTGGACTTAACTCCATTCACCACTACCCGCTGGGCACGGCCCTCTGGCCAGTTGCTTACCCACAGAAGGGTATACCTGTCCAGGCCACGGGCAGCTAGTTTCCCCAGGAGAATACTGTGGGAGACTGCGTCAAAGGTTTTGCTGAAGTCTAGGTAGACTACATCAACCGCCTTTCCCTCATCTACTAGTCTGGTCACCCAGTCGTAGAAGGTGATGAGGTTGGTCAAGCACGACCTGCCTTTCATGAACCTGTGCTGGCTGGGCCTGATCCCCCGGACGACACACACATGCCGTGTGATCTCACCCAAGATGATTTGCTCCATAACTTTCCCTGATACTGAGGTCAGGCTGACAGGCCTGTAGTTCCCCGGATCTTCCTTATGTCCCTTAATAATCTTATGCAAGAGTATTAAAATGTTGTATTTGCCAAATGAAGATAAAGTTTTGCCAGCCTCCAATGTTTATAGTCAGTTTTAAGCTTTAAATTTTCAAAAAAATAAATAAATAAATAAAAAAGGCATTTCATCTTTATGATGGGATATGTGGGAAAATGCCTCTGAATGGTATTCTTTTCCTCATTCTTTTATGCAGTTTTAAAAGCACTTGGCAAATATGGGTCAGTTCACTCTTCTTCCTAAAAATACATGATTGACAACTCCTACCTTTTAGAAATGTGCTCTGTGTAGCAAACAGCATGATGTTCTAAGAAGTGTGCTCATTCTGTCTTCCATATATGCCTCAAAATTTTCCCATAAAATATTTTTTCAGTACAACATATTCTGATTTTTTTTTTTTCCCTTAACAAATAAACAAAAAGAAAAATATAATCCTGCTTTCAAAGGGCCAGATTTTCCAATAAGTCATCCATAACGGATTTATGGTAATTTTTCATCCGAAGTCAGAAAATATTCTATTTGATCTTCTATTTTTTTTTTTTTTTAATGACTTTAAAATTCATATAACTGAAGTACCTCAGTTAACAATATCTCACAGCTCCTAATCTTTATTAAGATTTTAAGTTGATTCATTTTCTACAGTAGTCACAGAATTATAAGGTTATATAGAATGGTGATTTCAAGAATATTAGAGCAGTCTTTAATCCAATTGGAATGCTAGTATATAGAAATGAGCTGAGTATACAAAAGTACAGCAAACAAAACACTTTTATTTCAAGAAGGATGTGGGTTTTTTGTTGGTTTTATTTTTGTTTGATTGTTTGTTTTGTGTATGTGTGTGTGTGTGAAAACATGAAAACGTTCTTTACATTATTTCATGAAGTAGGACAAGTTTCCTAGGAGAAGATACTTTATCCAAACAAAGGCTAGTTCCTCACAGATAGAGAAGGAGAAATTACCAAGAGTCATCAGTTGATCCTGTAAGTTTTATAATCTGCTTGGAAATGTGAAGAAAATATTCTTCACCGTGTTCAGGAGGTGGCTTAAGGGTTAAAGTTGAATAAGTTCAGATGATTTTAATCATGCAAAATTGAAGTCTCTAGCAATTAGAAACAATATCTGCCTTAAAACCTCTCAGTGTAGGTTTATTCTGTTTGCTTTTACGAGGGGTAAAGAGTGATTCTTTTTACTTAGAAATAATATTATTAAATTTTAAAATACTCTAAAATGGTGTAAAATACTGCGTGGAAACTGTCAGAAGCAAGCACTGATAGATTGAATTTACATTTAAACATTGTTGTCAGATTTAATCCTATTCAAGTATTTTTTTTAATAAGTGGTGGTTACTTCTCAAAATAAAATGAAGTAAAAACTTGGATTACATGGAATACAGATATACTCTCATCGTTATCTGGTTCCAGTGTCTTGATTGTACTGTTCTACATAGCAAGTTGTGAAATACTCAAAGTATGCCTTTTTCATTTAAAAGGAAACCACCTGGCCCAAGGCTCTGTAATGAAAGGCTATTTAGAGCACAGAAACAGGAAGCAGGTTTCTTCAGTGAATGAGGTAATACTCATATAATTATGCCACTTCTGGTCTAAACTATCTCATTGAGTATTTCTGTGCAACTTGCTTTGCTCCTGAGCACTGTGTTGATAAATATCTTGCCCAGTCATTCAAACAGCAATATAACAAAATGTTTTCAATTGAATTTATTGGTCTCTTA
Source organism: Bambusicola thoracicus (assembly GCA_002909625.1). Taxonomy (NCBI): domain Eukaryota; kingdom Metazoa; phylum Chordata; class Aves; order Galliformes; family Phasianidae; genus Bambusicola; species Bambusicola thoracicus. Next base: position 8,526 of record PPHD01027793.1, read on the forward strand.
CATTTACCACATTCCACCATGCTCTTCAGAAATATTTTTTCTGAAATAACAGTGTAGAACCCTAGAAGCAGCAGATATTTCCAGACTTTTGTAAGAATATGTCAGAGATGGTGCAAAGATTACTGGAAACGCCGTCATAGTTTTCTATTGATATTACTTAGTGTCCCTTAACAATAAAATAATGGTGGCTATTTGTTTTACTTTACTGCTTTCTGATTTTCATTCAACTTTCATCGTTTCTAGCAGCTACTGACAGAGAAATATACAGTATGCATTCTTTTCTATGAGACAAGCTTCAGTCAAAAGACTTAGAAAACATCACATAACTCTATTTTATTATTTTGTTAATTGAATATGTTCTAACTTCCTTTACTGGTAACTAAATCACACCAGCATTTACAGTGACAAGAAACAACTTTATTTAAATTTTTAGAATTAAGATGCTGCTAAAAGGAGGCCAACAATTCTTAAAATGGAGTAAGGAAGAACATGAGAAAAAGCACTAATGGGCATTCCAGAGGAGAACAATGTTAAAAGAAAGAGTACACAAACATATGAAGTCAACAAATTTGTCTCATTTATTTGAGATTATATACTTTTTTCTTCCATTAGTTTAACATCATTTTGACTTTGTTTAGTTGGTAGATATAATTCACAAGACAGAGAGGATAGGAGATTTCAGTGAGGCTGTGAATACCACCCTCAGGAGTCTACATCAAGCACACAACAAAGAGTCCAAGAATTCTTTAATCTAGCAGAGAAAACCATCAAAACAAGTTGAATGAGCAGAATCTTGAGCAATACAAAGTGGAAATAAAGTGCAAATTTTAACAGTGAGAATAATTAACCACTAGAATAGCTCACCATGAAAGAGTGGTATCAGCACTGCTTAAAGTCTTTAGTGTTTCTATGAAAGAGATTAGACTCCAAAACTGACCTTTCTCAGATATAAGTTGTTTGACTTAGTACAGGAAATCCTTGGTACCTTATGCAAAATGTCAGACTAAATGAACATACTATGTTGGCCTTACAGGAGAGGATAATAAGACAATATCTAAGTATCAGTACAATGTACTACCAGAGGAGGATGGAAATAAAGTCAATTAGAGTACTGTATAGGTGACTGTATGACTTGAGCGGAAATTGAGAGGTAGAAACGGGGTGTTTAACTGAATATACGTTTAATAGATAATGAAATTGACCTACCTGATTTCTACCTCAACTGGAAATTCTCTTCAACTAGTCAAAAGATTTCTTGTGTTAAAAACAATCACTGGAAGTAATTATATTTTTGTACTTACTACAAATGTGTTAAGTGTACTTAAATTATTTTTTTTTCCTTCTTTTTCCCTTTTAACACCAGCCTAACAGAATTAAACCTATATTGATGGTTATAGTTCACTCCCAATCAGCCCCTTCTATTTTTCATTTTTCCACTCCAGAATCTTTCCGAAGTCCCCTGCTTTAGAAAAGTGACTTATCTGGGATTACTCTTACCCAAGTGCAAAACTTTGCACTTTGCAACATTGAACCACAGTAGATTCACACAGGCCTTTTCAGTTTGTTTAGGTCCCTGTGGATGATGTCCCTTCCTTCTAAAGTATCAAGCACACCACTCAGATTCATGCCATCAAACTCGCTGAGGGTGCACTGAAACCCATCACTGATGTTACTGATTAAGCTGTTGAAGAGCACTGATCCCAGGACAGACCCCTGGGGGACACCAGTCATCACTAGCCTCCACCTGGACATAGTGCCGGTTGTCATTTTTTAATGTATGTTCTTACTCACTGATAAAAGGGAGGAAAAAAAAGAAGGAAAAGATTTTGAACATGAGAAATTCCAAAATTTTGAAGAATAGAAATTTAACACAGAAGTATTATGCAAAACCTGTTCTGTGTTTATAAAATTATATTTCTTCCAAATCTTGAGGAACTGAAGCAAATTGATGTTTCCAGCGTAATTATTATTTTCATCTTTTAACATTAGTAATATTTTGGTTGTACCTATTAGCGTACGTAAAAGCTATGGAATCACAGAATCATAGAATCACTCAGATTGGAAAAGACCTAAAAGATCATCGAGTCCAACCATGACCTAAGCATACTACCCTAACTAACAACCATCTGCTAAATCACGTCCCTGAGTACCACATCCAAACGGTTTTTAAACACATCCAGGGATGGTGACTCAACTACCTCCCTGGGGAGCCTATTCCAATGCTTAACAACTCTCTCCGTAAAGAAGTGTTTCCTCATATCCAACCTAAACTTTCCCTGGTGCAATTTGAGGCCATTTCCCCTTGTCCTGTCACATGCCACCTGTGAGAAGACACCAACCCTGCTCTTGCTGTAAGCACCTTTTGGATAATGGAAGAGCGTAATAAGGTCTCCCCTCAGCCTCCTCTTTCCCATTCCAAACAGCCCCAATTCTTTCAGTCTCTCCTCATAGGGCATATTCTCCAAGACCTTCACAAGCCTTGTTGCCCTTCTTTGAACCTGTTCCAGAGCCTTCATGTCCTTTCTGTACTGAGGTGCCCAAAGCTGA